>PVIU01000635.1:269583-288193 GCA_004026605.1 Ondatra zibethicus
TTCTCCAGGGGCCAGAACCATAGTTGAGATCTTTAGGGACGATCACAGTGATAGGGTCTCGTGATAGGGTGAATGACCTGTCCCTACTTTCCCTTTTCTGTTCCCCTTCATCACTTCTTCCTTTGGACCCACAAGCCAGTGATGGATTTCCATGCCCATCTCCTCAGTCTTCACTGCCACAGACCTTTACTGGTGTTGCCTCTTTAGCCAGTGATCCTCCAGCTCAGTGAGGTTAAAGGAATGTATCTGGTACGGTGTAATCATTATTTAAGTCCAGGAAGTCTGTATCCAGAGGAGGCTGAAGGCCTGGTGAAATGAGTAACAGTTATGTATCCATAGGACCATTTTGAGCGTAAGGAGACCCTAGCTCTAGGCCCACTTTGCCATGAGATAAACGCATATTGATCTGATGTACACTCCCTTCACTTTCTGAGTTTCATGTTCATCAGCTTTAAAATGTAGTGTGGTGGGGCTGGGGAGATGGCTCAGCGATTGAGAGAGCTGATTGTTCTTCCTGAAGTCCTGGGTTCAATTCCTAGCACCCACATGGCAGCTCACAACTGTCTGTGGCTTCAGTTCCAGGGAACCTGATACCCATGGCAAAACACCAATGCACATAAAATAAAAACAAATAATAAAAAAAAATGTAGTGGGGCAAGAGGTAGAGAATTAGGAAATAGCATACTCAGGAGTCCAATGCCAGCTCACTTGAGTTTAAATACGAGTGTTGCGGCCGGTAACTAATGTCACCAAATGGCCTTGTGCCTCATTTGTACAGTAGGCCTGGTAACAACAGTATTTACCTCTCAGTGTTACAGCAAGAGCTGAAGTGTGTTTCAAGGACTTAGCACCAATCTGGCGTGCCATTGTTCTTATCATTTTTATCACTACAACAATCTTGTCCATCATATTGTTATGATAAAATCACTAGATGCGTTTGCACATTTCAGCACCATTGGTAAGGGATCCTGGATTTTCATGTTTAGAAACAGTTACAGGCTCATGTCTCATAAGAGCCCCCAGCCTTCAAAATCTATACAGTGGTTTATCATTATTATTATCACTTCTTTAGGTAGGACCT
This sequence comes from Ondatra zibethicus, assembly GCA_004026605.1. Taxonomy (NCBI): domain Eukaryota; kingdom Metazoa; phylum Chordata; class Mammalia; order Rodentia; family Cricetidae; genus Ondatra; species Ondatra zibethicus. The sequence goes on from PVIU01000635.1 coordinate 270,665, forward strand.
TATAACCCTGGGAGGTTGCTAATAAAGCTGTGTTTGAAAAGCTCTTCATAACGATCAATGCATTTGAATCCTTTGGGCCCCACCCTACTCTGTGAGACAAACAGGAGGGAGGTTTGGTAGCGCGCAAGTGAATACACCATAGAACCCGGATGAAAGCTCCTGACTTAGAATCTGAAATTTCTGAAAGGAAAAAGAAAAGCAATTAGGCCAGGTTTCGGTGTGAAGGCAAGGCTTGTCCAGAATGCTTCCAGACTGCTCTCCCACTCGCCATCCTCCTGCTCCGGCCCTCCACTGACGAGATTACAGGCGTGAGCCATCACTTCCGCTGGCTGCCCATCTCTGTACTTGCAAAGTACTTGGGGCTGATCGGTGGGGGGTGGGGAGTATCTCCGTAGATCTGAGCCTGAAGGTCTATGGAGATTGCTCTGGAATTTTTCCAGTGGCCAAAGGCCACACTGTGCCCTGCTTCAGACAGTCCTTATCCAGAATAGAACCTCTTCCCTACAGGACTGTAGCAGCCTGGATCACCACCACTCTACCAAGGGTCAGAGATACCTCAGTTTCTGTCCCTACCCTGACACTTTGTGCTTTGAGTCACTAAACTCTCTCTGGAAGGTAGACGGCCTTAAGGGCCACGTTGGGAAGTGGTCAGAATTAGGTAGGACCCGGGTGTTGGCATCAAGTAGGTCATTTTGTTTTTAATTCCCTTTCTCTACAAGGCCAGGGTGCCTGCCTGAGCCAACTTCTATGTTTGGACTCCCGAGGCACCGGAGGGTAGAAAGGCATGGGGCAGAGCACACAGGTGACTTCAAGACATGAAACACATATTCTCACCTTGGGCACCTGCTGTTTTTAATGACTAGGCACTCAGCCTCATATAACCATCATTTAGTAAATACCAAGGCTAGCTATTAATTTTAAAAACCTGTTCTGCCTGTGCTTACAGAAACTGCCTCCCCTCTCCCCCGCAATGAGTTTTGAGTTATGTTTTTAAAATTAGCTGGCGCTTGAATTCCATTTTCCATCTAAGCTTTTCTGTTATCTTTAAGGTCACAGAAACACGTAGGCCGCGAACAGTCCAATCCCAGATATTATTAGACTTTCGGAATTAAAAAAAAAAAGCCCAAGTAAGTAAATAAAGAGAGAATGCCGGGGGATTTTCCCATGCGGAATGAGGAAAGCCGGTCTCCCGCTTGTGTTCAGGGCTATGCTTCCTCCCTGAGTGATTCACTCCTTCCACTGAGAGGTGAATGCTGAAGAAGACGGAAAAGGCTTTCGACCTATATCGTCAAGTTCTGTTTCTCCGTTCAACAACAGGGAAGAATCAGATGCATTCTGGAGAGAGAAGAAGAAAAAAGAGGGGGGAAAAAAACCAACCCAAGCGCTGATTGTCCCGTTAAGCCATTCCAATCACAGGCTCGTCGTTAAAATAATGCTCGCCCACTGCGCTTCCAACCGGGCCATCTACCTTTTTCGCCGGCGGGGTCAAGCCCAGTCAAGCCTGATGAGGCTGCCACCGCCCCAGCGAGAAAGCCACCGGCCCGCTACACCTGTTTATCGCTGGATCCCTTCCCTGCCTTTCTCTTCCCCTCCTCCCCGCTTGAAAAGGAGCATTAATTAAAGCGGTAAACAAGCCGGCTCCCATTCTAAATCAGAGCTGCAGGCAACGGGGAGATAACTTGGGCTCCCGAGAAGAGGGATTTTCAGCTAATTTATGGAACCCACCGTCACTCTCTCTCCGAGCAGCCAGCTTCCCGCTTAACGGAGAAATTGAAGCAGACAGCCTTTGTCTAAACACTTCTTTTGCCCAGAATATCTTAATTTTTCTATTTGAATGTTTAATAAGGTTTGGGGCACCCCTTCTTTTTTAATTGCCGTGGTGCTGGCGTTGGGGTGTTATTGCTTGGATAGTAGCTGCAGGGCACCAGTCTTTCCTGGGCGTGGAGACAAGGACCGGTTTTCCCAGGTTGGACAGCCTGCGCCAGACAGAGGACTCGGCTGCTGGGGTGGGGAACCCCCAAATCAGGGTTGTTCAGAAAGGTTTGGTCTACAGACACCACACTTTGCTCTTTTCTCTCCAGCACGGTTGATGCCCGCATGCGCCCTGGGTCGCAGCCCTGGCCCGGCGCCTTCTTTCTTTCTCTCCTTGTCCTGGAGCGGCCAGCAGGTACCAGGCCGCGCCCTAGTCAGCCCGAACCCGCTGTCCCAGACCATTTTGGGGTATCTTTGTCCTGATAGGGTTGGATCCTGGCTCATTTCCGGCAGCAACAGAGAGGCCACAGCTCTGCCTAATTAATTCTAGAAAGAGGCTCTCTGTGGGTCTCATTCTCAACTGATAGCTGGAATTCCTAAATGCCAAGTGGGAATCGTACTGAAATTACAGTTTTGAGAAGATCATAGGCAAGTTAAATCCTTGTCATTTCATGCGTAAATCTTCATGAAAACCAAACCAAAACAAAAACAACAACAAAAAACCAGAACTGTCTTATCCGTATTTCAAGACAGCCTGATTTTCCGGGTGCCATATCCAGTAATCATGTTGACAAATTAATGGCAGAGAATTAGTTGTACATTAAAGATTTAAATGATATTATGCAGCACATTGTCATAAAATGATATAAAACAATAGGAAAATAAATGTAAATGAATTCAAGTTACTGACATGTAAAACACCAGACTGACATCTGTACACTTAACGCGGTGATCAGTCGCGGTGGCTGAGCCCAGGACGCCGGCGTCCCTCTGTGAAGACGCCCGCAGGGGCGCGCGGACCAGGGGTGGGGAGGTTGTATGTGTGGGGGAGGGGGAGCTGGGGGGGGGACGACAGCCGGCCTGGCCTCGGCGGGCACCCGGCGTGCCAAGGGTTAAGTGCGCCGATTGCGGCTCTCCCGGGTCCCCTCCCCTGTGTCCTGATTTTCAGGCCCACCGAGCCGCCCGAGAAAGTTTTCAATTCGATGAGGCTGGCGCATTTCAGGGGCTGAGCTCCTTAGAAAGCTTCGGGGGCCCCCCAAGGGCCCGACGTGCAAGGGAGGGGGCGACTTGCCCAGTCCTGGACACGCTAATTACAAGGATTCGGTTTCCCGGCTCTGAAGGAATGCATTACCTGCAGCAAAGCAGGCCTGGCCTCTCAGGAAGGCCCCAGAGGAAGCTGAATGCCCCAGTGAATTCAGCCCCATCCCTAGGTTTATACCCACAACCCCAGCCCACGCTGAGCGACTAATCGCTTGGCCATTGTCAGGGCTGTTGTCCAATCAGCCCCTGAATAGCAAAACTTCACAATGCCGAGTATGAATTAGAGGGGAACAAATGTGGATGCAGACTTTTTTTGCAACAATACCTAACTGAGCCTTTCAGACAGGACAAGGGATGCACAAAAGCTCGACGGAAATTGGAGTAACTTTTGGAGGCCCTTGGAGCTCCCGTCAATAAGCGTTAGCTCCATAATGGCGGCCTGGGCCTCTTCCATCAGCCACCCCCACCACCTTTTTTTTTTTTTTTTTTTTTTGAGGTGGATCAATTGTTCGAGAGGTGGGGGAAATTGTCATAAAAATTGGGCATTTTTGTTGTCCTTGCTCGGAAACGGTGGCTCTCTGTTGAATAAAACCAAATGGCTCTCTCTCTCTCTCTCTCTCTCTCTTCCTCTCCTTTTTATGTGAATTGTAGATTTGGTCATTATTTAGCCTACGGTAGTAAAGAACTGACAATGTCCCCTCCCTCCTCAGCCCACCCCCAAAAGAACAGAATGGCTTCTTGAGCTATACAAATGTCAGGTCTCTGTTTTAAAATTTAGCTTTGTTTACCCAACAGATTGGAATTCATTACTGTGTAAAAGTGGTTCCATTTTCTGATCTTTTTATTCAAAATGTTGAGAGTATCAAAAAGCTCATTTGAAGGTCACAGGTTTATGTATCTATTCTCTTAAGTGTTTTAGAAATTCATATGGAGGACACAAAAGGTGGAAAATGTGAAAACATACTGTTCATTGTTTATCCTAACCTTGCCATGGTTATTAGATAAATGAGTGTGGGGAGGAAAAATGGCATTAAAAGCCATTGTGAACTGGGGATTTTTTTTCCCCTGAAGACTGTTAATTTTAGCCCTTGATCTGCAAAGGTCAATTTCTAATTCTTTTTACTGCGCAGTTTATATAACTTCTGCATTTCAAGTCTATAAAAAGCGTCTGCAGACTTTTCATAATGTAGGTAGCAATTTATTTTCATTATGGTTTGAATTTTTTATGTAAGTCCTATGGACATTTTGATGGAATTGTCAGGCTTAAAAGCTGTGCTGCCTTTCATTGGGGGGTGTGGGGACTTTCCCCCCTCTGATCCATTCTTGCTGGATAATTTAAAATTAGTAAGATTAATCAGTTCAGTGATTTAAAAGACCATACTTCGGGCTGAGCAAGGTCTGACGAAAGATCATTTTATTTTATTTTTTATTAGTAAATGATTTAAAAGGTCTTTTCAACTAGTTATCTGGAGCCGATATTTAACTGTTACTTATTCCACTAATTTCTATCTTTTGTTAAAGAACTTCCCAGCCTAAATCTCCTTGCTCTGTCCCATGCTAATTGCAGCTTACATTATATAAATGGCTTTGTAAAGAAAACTATAACTCTACGCCTTGAAAGTTGGGTGTTTCTATTTGCTCAAACTTGATGCACTTGTTTGAAGAGGGTCATTGCAGGGAGAACTGTGCAGCCTGTAAGAATGTCCTGGGTAACAAGCTTAAACAGAACCTTTTGTTGTGCCTAGTATTCTCAGGACTCCAAAATGAGGCCTTCTTTTTCTAACTATGGGCTGAAGTGGTTCATTACTGCTGTTTCCTCGCCAGGCCAGGGCTCAGCCATTCCCACTCCTGAAGGCCTGTAACTTCCTTAAAAAGGAAGAAGGAAAACACGGCCCAGAAAGGTCTTGTTAGCACTTCCTATGTGAAATTAGCAGCTTTCTAAAAGGTACAACTCCAATTACCTCACATTGTGGAGGCCAGCACAAACTCAACAATATGCAGAGCCTAGCGAGTGACATCCTGTCTTTCTAGAGTTACTTCCCTAATTAAGAATGAAGAAGCTCTATTCTGCTGAGGGCATCTATTTACAGTGGCCACAATGCTTTAACTTGAGCATCCTTCTCAAAGACCAGTGTTAAAAAACACAAGTGCTCTTTTCGCTGAGCAGGCTATGGTGAGGCGACACATTCCTAACGGTTACGCCCTCAGGAAAAAAAAAAGTGTAGCCGCTTTGGCAGGATTGTTAGCACTTCAGAATTCATTTTCCACAATAACGCCCCTGCCCAGAGAGCTCTGGGAATTACAGTGGACAATGGGGAGGCATTCTTAGGAGGGTCTAATGATGGAATAAAAAGAAAAATATTTATTGCTTTTGACAGTTCCACAAGGGGCAAAAATCCTTGTCGTGGCTAAAGTTTCCCTAGCTGTTGGAAGAAGGCGGCTCACAGGGACTCAAACAGTTCTGCTTCCTTTGTTAGGAGACTGAGGACCAGGGCCAAGCTGGGAAATTAAAGATTAAGTTCATTAAGGTAAGATAATTGTGCGGAGGCATTGTTGTTGATACAGGTGGAGCGATGGGGGCTGGGGTAGGAAGCCCATTTACATGTAGGGACGACCCATTAAACAGGCTTAACAGACGTGCAACGCAAATATGTTTATTATTTGCTTGATGGCTGACCTATGCTTTCTTTCACTGTTTCATTAGTCAACAGACCCCCAAAGGAGGGCCAGGACTCCCTGCGGGGAACCAGGTGGAAAGGAGCCGCGCAAAGCTGTCTCCAGAAAGCAAAGAGCCCCGTCCTGGGGGCCAGAGGAGACCCGTCTTCCCTTTTAGGAGCTTCGGCTCCACATCTGAGTTCCTTTCCATGTCCATCTTAGAGGACCAATCCAGTTCTGGCCAAGTAGAGGGGACAATGTTCTCCCACCCGAGGTGCCTCGGAACCTTTCTGGACGCTGATAGGAAACATTTATGCAGAAACCCAGGGGCTGCCCTTTTAAAAGAGTGTGGGGCTGGCTTCTCAGTAGACCCTGTGTCTGAATCTTCAATCAAGGAGCAGCTCAAAAGCTTCTCCCCAGGGACACCGCCCTCCCCAGAAACTGACCTTCTAGAAGATCCGGGTTGCTTATCTTTCAATTTTTTCTTTTTTCTTTTTCTGAGGAAAACAAACTAAATATACACCCCGGCCTGATATACAGATCTACCCCCTGGGGGTCCTTTTATTGTAAACTGTAATTGTCTTCGTTGGGAAAGAGCCCCTTCCTGCCTCCTCCCTAACTTGGAGATCTCTAAGTACTGAAAGCATGAAAAAAAAATATGGTGGAATTCTGGGGTGCATGGGGGGAATTCTGGAATACATGGAGGTCACCTATACAATCTCTCTGAAGGTAAAAGGTGAATTGTAGTGCCCAAATTGTGGCCCAGTGACTAAGAAGATATCTAGGCAGTGTTCAAGAGCATCACTCCGTCAGCTGCCCCCACATGCCCTACGTCCTAGGCAGGAGTATTCTCTTTTGATGGGGTCTGTGATTATCATCTCTGATGTTGCCTTTTTTTTTTTTTTTTTGGTTGCTGTTGTTTGCTTGTTTTTTCTTTTCTTTCTTTCTTTTTTTCTGTTTCTAGCAAGGAAGTGAGAAACTAAGTTAAGCCTTGGAGTTGCCTTATTGACAGCAGATGTCCCGAGGGTGGAGGAGCTTGTTTATTTATAAGATAGTGTCCTGTATTACACAAAAGCTCACCTACCTTTCTGTCCCCTCCTGCCCTTCCTCTAGCTCCCTTTTTGAGGAAACAAATAAACACTGTCATCATGAGTTGGATAAATAGAATTCTTTTTGAAATCGCCCAGTCATAGAGAGACATTCGGAGAAGATGCCAGGATTTAGTTATTGGTGTGGAAAAAAACCAAACCAAACCAAAACAACAACAACAACAAAACCCAAAAACTTACTGTTAGAGAGATTTTGCAACACACAGGGAGAGGTAGAGTCCCACAGTGAGAAGATTTTCAGGAGCTAAAAATGACCATGTTTGATTTATTCAGATTGAATGGCACCTCAATCTTCCTCCCACTTGCCGGCTTTTGAAGGGAGGGTTTCATAAGAATGCTGATTTCCTTTAGCTTGCCCGGTGTCTAAACTGTAACTGAGGGCCCTTTGGTTATTTTCTTAGATTACATCAGGGATCCTTCTGAATAAAACACTTTCAGTGTAATGTGTCCATCGGTTTGAACAGAACCTGAAGTAATTCCGAGGCAACAGTTACCAAACTTCTCCCTGTTTCTCCTTGTCTGCTCACGTCAGGACTTCTCTTTATTTATTTCTGTCCAGCGTCCTTTGTCTTTGAGACTCTTGAATAGAATGCTTTCAAAAGTTAGCAGAGAGTGTTCTGATAAATCAGAGGAGAAATTAGGAACATCTGAGTTACTTTCTAAGATGGGTTAATGAAGAGTGGAGGATTTGCATTTTCTTTTAAAGACCTAATGAGCAAGTAAAACAGAGGGGGAGGCTGGACTCCTCCTCGGCCACTGCACTGGGATTTTATCAGAAAACAGAAAGTTTGATACAGACCAAAGTCCAAGCGACAGCTTCTTCAGAGTGCGTTAACTTTTTGAGAACAATTGTGCAATCACTGGCCTTTTACAATTTAAAATATCCCTGGCTTGAAAACCACGCACAGTGTTCGCAGAACGTCCATCTATCTCCACAGATGGCCTCTCAGTGCAGAACTAACGGGCTGTCAGTAATCAGAAAAGAAAATAATGTCTCTAAACTGAGGAAATTATATTTATATTTTCAACGGCACTTAATGAAGAAGTTTTTTTCTTTATTAATTAAAAAAGTTTGTCAGCACTTTGTCATGGAAGGAGGGGAATCTTGTTTTGGAAATTCTAAGTATGTGGTCCTTAGAAATGCCATCTTGAATTTTAAACTCTGATCTTAAGTTGGTGACAAGACGGAAGTGTAGGGATAGAATTGCTGGCTTCTGACACTGAGAGCATTTCTAGATGGGGAAATAGGTAGAGCCTTCATTGAAGCTGGGCTCTGATCTCAACAGGGGGGCTGGGGAACCCCAGCAAGGAGCAGCAGGCAGAGTCCAGAAAAAGCCTGGAAAATGCTCCTATATGCCCTGAAGACTAAACATATTTCAAACTATTGCCTCATGATTCTGTTGCAACTTTTAATTATCTATTTACTAATATTTTAAAAAGAACTTCCTATTCATGAAATATTTATGCACTCTTTTTACTGTACAGTTGACATGAGGATGTAAGAAGGTGTCATGTGGAATTTTACAGACAGGTGGCTATTCTCTAGGCGAAGGATTTTTTTTTAACTGAAGCAAAGTTTATATAGCATAATATTAATCATTTTCAAGTATATGATTCAGTGGTGTTTAGTATACGCACACAATTGTGTTTATGCTTTACTTTTTAGTAAGAATTTATCTCATTTTCAGAATCACGCACAGGTCATCAAAGGAAAAAAATACTGATATTCACTCAACATACAGTTATTGAGAGTGTTGGTGGGTCAGAGCTAAGATCTGTGGAACGTTAAAAAAATAAAATAAAAATAGACTGCCAAATGCTCCAGAAAAGAAAATAAACAAAATAAAACATTTTTGAGAGGTAAAATGTGCTAAATAAAGGGGACTATTTCTTGATTTTTTTTATCCATAAACATCAGTCAGCCTCACAGAGTTCCAGCATCCTGAAACATCACGCATTGCTAAATATTTCTCAGCAACAATAGCAATATAATTAGACTACAAAGGCCTTGGAATATTTACTGGGCCAGTTTTCTCAGGGTGATTTTATTTCCTCTGATGTGTTCCAAAGTTTTCAAAACTTATAGCCTCCAAGTTGAACTCTTTCAACATGCTTTCTTTGATGGCCATTTACTGTGTTTGGGTGGGTGCGATATTTCACTGCGAAATTTTCTGTGATGCTTTTCTGAAAATTTGATGTGGCTGTAAATGGTAGGGGAGGCTTCTAAGGGAGGGTACAAATTGCTTAACTTGGTTTAAAAAGTTATTCATGATTCTCAAGGGACTTTAAAGGAGATGGCTAAACATTAAGATGAACTATTAAGGTACTGGGGCCAAGGGTATACTTAGTTTAACATAAACTTTAAGGAATAAATCAGTGTGTGGGGGGGGATGTGGGGAGGAAGTGGGGATAGGTATGCTGGGTTTAGTGAGTGGCTAAGCTCCCAGCACATTAGAGAGGATAGATTTAGGAGGATCAGGAGCCCAAGGCTAGCCTCAGCTATGTGAGACCTTGCCTCAGAAAAACAATAGTAATATCAAAAATAAGAACAATAAAATAAGCCAGAGGTTGTGGTGGTGGTACACGCCTGTAATCCCAGCACTTGGGAGGCAGAAGCAAGAAGATTTCTGTGAATTCGAAGCCAGCCTGATCTACAAAGTGAGTTCCAGGACAACTAATACTGTTTCACTGTCTTGAAAACAAGCAAAAACAAAACAAAAAAGTAGTGTAAAAAAGAAAACAAAAAAAAAAGTGTGGTCTATTGATACATTTCATTTTCTTTAAAAGCATCCTTCAGGTCAAATGAGTATTTTGATGATGGTCATGATGGTGGTGACGATAGTCCTGATTCGGGGGTGAGAGAATTGGTACAGAGAAAAGGTGACAAAGAACTTGCTCTGTTAGCTTAGTCACTCCTGCTTTTGATGACCTTTAATGAAGAGTCTTTTCTGGCCTAGCATATACAGGGAAGAGTGAATCAGTAAGCACTTACTGAGTACCTGCTTTGTCATGAATTTTGTGCTTTGTATCATTTGGAGAGGGAAGAGCCTGCTTGTTGTGGGTTGCAGTCCTGATTCTTAAGTTATAGCTGCATGCCTTTGGTGAACTACCTAACTGCTATGAGCCCTAATTGCCTCATCTGGAAGGAACAACTTCCTCTCACAGTACCCGTGTGCATCAGCAGTACTGTGATTCTAAGTATTAACTTCCAAGCTCAGTTAATTGGTAATTGCTTAGACAAACAAAAACAATACCACGTCCCTCCTGCTTGCTGTACCTTTCAACCAGAGAATGAAGTATGCCATTCTACCAGGGAAAACAAACTACCTTTTGGTGTGAGTTTTGTAAATCATAAAACAGCATATTAATCTCTTATAGTGTGTATAACTTCTGGAGGAATCATTCTGAAGCCTGCCCAGAGGAAGGACGATGGCAGAATTACTATTTTGAATGGGACTGTCTAGAATCTGTAACTCTGATGTTGAATACCATCTCTGCCAGCCACTGAACGCTTACAAATATCACCAGAAAAAAATTATTTCAATTTGCCACCAGACTGGAACTATCAATTTACACCTGAAATATGTCAAAATGTTGGGTATTTCTATAATGATAAAACTGATTAGAATTGCTGCATTTAATTAAAATGTTAATCCACTGTCATCTCACTTGATCTCTGTGTGTAGGAGATTTTCTATTTGCTGTTAAGATGTCTTATTATTAAGTGAAAAGCCTCCTGTATAGCCAGTGTCTGATAGTAAAGGAAGAGGTGACAGTAGCCGGGAGTGGGAAGAGGTGACCCTGCAGGTTGAAGGAGTCAGTCACTACAAGAGAGCCAGAGGGACCACCCTTGTCTCTAAAATCCTCCTCAGCCCCTTTCCCAATCTTCAGGCTACTGTAGCCTACTGTAGCAGTAGATCTGGCGGAAACACAAATCCTCTGGAAGAAAGAACACAGAAGTTGCTACTCACAGAGAGGAAAGGAGTGAACTGCCTGCCGACTGCTCCTGGCCTGAGAGAGAGGGCAAGGCTTGAGGTTCTCAACACAACCTGAAGGAAATCTGGCTTTGCTGAACTTTTAATATTCTAAAATCGTCCTCGAAGTCAAGGAAAACTGGTTTTCCTCTGTGATATGGGAGCCTGAAATGTGGCCTTTGTTTTCTTGCCCAATGTCGTAGTTCGGATCTGAACTTTCCACCCAAACTCACATGTTGAAGGTTTGATCCTCTGCGTTGGTGCTGAGGTGGATTTGGGGAAGGTGGCTGGCTCTTGAGGGCTAGGACTCAGCAATAATGACAAAGTCATAATTTGATGGCTTTACTGGGAGCTTTCCAGTGGGGGATGTTAGTTACTAGGGAATGTTCTAGAAGTGGATATTTTGTTCCCAACCCCTCCTACTTCTCTCTTCTTCCCTGTGATCATGAGATGAGTATCTTCTCCACTGCATGCCATGTGGCATGCTATTTTCTTCCCTCCCTGAAAGATCAGAAACAATGGAACCAAGTGATCAGGGCCTGAAACTATAGGCCAAAATAAGTCTTTCCTCCTTTGATGGATTTCCTGAGATATTTTGTCACAGCTATAGAAGGTGGGGTGTGACATCACCTAAGAATGTGGTTTAGAAGCCTTTGGAAATTATTTGAAGGAAGAGAAAAAGATCACACATGACAAGTAGAATCCCATATGTCATTTGGTGGGAACTCAGAAGATCACAGGTCAGTAGGAGTTGCCATCGATGTGACATTTCAGATAGAACCAAAGCCTGTATGGGGAGTTGAACTAGAGATTGCTCATGTTTCTTCTGGCCAATAAGTTGCTTACAGGCATTTTGTTATTGTTATTGTTTCTGTTTCTTTTCGTGCCCAAGACTTTATATAAGGCTAAATTTCAAGGTGACAGATTAATTCATATGGGAGAGAAAATTTCAAGACAGCATGGCCTTTTGGCCATGGCATGATGATTGATAATTGCTTTTAGCCAGGGTTACAGTGACCATCAGAAAGAAAAAACATGACAGAAAGACTTTGGCTTGAAAAGCTAGGACAAAGGAAGGTGTGGTTGCCTAAGAGATTAGGATCATTTCAGGATGAAGTGAGCTAAGCGAAAGGAAGAAGACTCATGCAAATCTCAGAATTTGGCCAGAGTGGATCCACCATATGCTTCAGGATATACATCAGGCCACGGTGCTCACCCCTAGGAAGCTGTTCCTTCTGGTTTAGTATACCGTGCTCAGCCATCGGGCTTTTACACATCGTTATTGCTGCGACCTGGGGGTAGGGGTGCCTACGGTTGTTGCTTGCTTGACATCATCCATACAATACTGGATCTGAAAGCATGTGAAATATAAGTGCTATAGGATCATGGAAGCCTCCATCAAGATTTTGAAGGGAAGCCCAGAGAATAGGCAGTATGTGGCAATGTTGAAGTTCTATAGGTATCCCCTTGAGTGGTAATGCGTAAGAGTGGAAGAGATGGGACAGAGGACATCTTGGGAAGTTAAACATGCCAGGAATGTAGAACATCTGCCAACCAGGTGGTGGTGGTACCTGCCTTTAATCCCAGCACTCAGGAGGCAGAGACAGGCGGATCTCTGTGAATTCGAGGCCATCCTGGTTTACAGAGTGAGTTTCAGGACAGCCAGGGCTGTTACACAGAGAAATACTGTCTCAACAAACAAACAAAACCATCTGCCAATAAAGTCCCAGGCAATGAATGATAGAGCCAGCCCACAAGAGTAGCACCATGACGGTGGCTAGCAAGCCTGAAGAAGTAGGAATTCCCGAGCCCTATGGTGTTCACATCCCACCATTTGCCGTATACATCAGACAGGGAGCTATGGGAATTAACATTTAACCACTAGGTTTCAACTTTCTTTTCCCCATTCTTCCATTCATGCCTTAATCCTATCTTTTAGAATGAGAATAGTCATCCTTCTATATTATCCATCATATATAAATTGTTTCTCAATTTTTACAAAAGCTCCCAGCTAAGAGCTTGTCTCTCATCTCAGAGGAGACACTGGCCTTGTACTTTTGAGCAATGCTAGAACTACTGAGATTTTGAATATTCTTTACAAGGGAATAGTGCATTTTTCATTATGGGGAAGATATGAGCCTTAGGGGCACTTGGATAGAATGTGATAGTTTGGATTTGGAATGTCCTCAGAACTCAACTGATGAAGGCTTGGTCCCCAAATGCAGCAGTGCTCAGAGGTTGGGCATTTGGGAAGGGACATTTGTGAGGGTGTTGATCTTACCAGTGGGTTGATCCTTTGATGTATTTATAATGAGTGCAATGCTGGGAGGTGGTAAAAATTGTAGCTTGCCTAGTTGGAGGTGCACCCTTAAATGTTGTCTCAGGTTCCTTGCTTTCTCTCCTGTGTTTTGGCTTTCTCAAGGCAAGTAGCTTCCTCTGCTGTACTTCCTCATTTATTGTGCCCCACTCAAAAGCAATGGAGCCAGTTGACCATCGACTGAGACCTCTGAAGCTATGCACCAAAACAACCTTTCTCTTTTTAAATTAGCTTGTCTGGTATGTTGCCATAGCAACAGAAAGCTGACTAATGTAGCCAGAGATGACAGAGTACAAGAACAGAATCCAGGAATTGCATTTGGGGTCTTTAGAAGGAGTTTAGAATCACCACGATAAGTGTGGCTGCCACCTTAGATTGGATCCTGCTGTGGAATAATCCTTCTGTACACTGTGAAGATGCGCTGCTCTCCTTGTTAATAAAGAGCTGACTGGCCAATAGGTAGGCAGGATTTTTGGGATGGAGAGAGTGCTGGGAAGAAGGGCAAAGTCAGAAAGTCACCAGGCAGAAGCAGAGGAAGCAGGCATGAACATGCAGTGCTGAGAAAAGTACTTCCATGTGGCAGAGCATAGATAAGAAATGGGTTAATTTAAGTTGTAAGAGCTAGTAAGTAACAAGTCGAAGCTATCAGTAGAGCAGTTAATATTAATAATAAGTCTCAGTGTGATTATTTGGGAGCTGGCTGGTGAGACCAAACTGACTTTCAGGACACAGAGAAACTTACCTACAGGATTCAAGTCTGGGTTCCTCTGCTTCGTCAGCCTTCCCATATGACTGATCCAGGGTCTGGGGGATGGTTTCTGCTCACTTCCCTTACCAATATTTCTAGTCCCATTGACCAGGACCAACCCCTCCACACCTTTGTTGATGGATGTTCTGGTTCTTCTTCTCCATCTACTAGTGAACTGCTCTTCTGACCCTGCCATCTAGATTTGCTTTCTCCTGCGGCTTCACCTTCTTCCTTAGCCCAGAGCTTGTCCAAGTGAAACTTTGTGATGGACATTCTCCACCCACTTCCTCATTAAGCCTTTTCCCTTCCCCTTGGTGAATCGTCAATACCTTCTTATCTGACTTGCAGGATAACTCCATCCCACTGGGCATTGAAGCACCTCAAGTTCAAGTCTTTAGATACTTACTGGAGCTACTTGTCCTGTGAGACCTTTCCCTTCTTACACTTGCAGGTCTCCCATGAGTATAACAAAATCTGGAGTATCAGGTTGCAGTTAAGACTAAGCACCCCCCCCCACCATGTACTAAGACTGGACGAGGTGACCCAGTATGAGAAGTAGGGTTCTAAAAGCCAGTAAAAGAGCTGGAGACAGCCTGTTTCCACTTTTAGGAGTCTCATAGGAGTACCAAATTACACAACTGTAGCATATTAGCAGAGTGCCTAGGTCAGTCCCATGCAGGCTCCCTGGTTGTCAGTTCAGTCTTTGTGAACCCCTATGAGTCCAGGTAAGTTGATTCTGTGGGTTGTCTTGAGGTGTCCTTGACTTCCCTGGCTCCTACAAACCTATCTTTGTCTCCTCCTCTTCTGCAGGATTCCTCATGCTCTGCCTAATATTTGGCTGTGGGTCTGCATCTATTTCCATCAGCTGCTGGATGACAGTTGGGCTAGGTACCAATCTATATGTGTAGTAGAATATCATTAGACATCTTTACATTGACTTCTTCCCCCTCCAGTCATGTTTGGTTCTATCCTAGGTCTCTGAGTTATCCCAGTGCTCCAGGCAGTGTCAGGGGAGGGCTTACTCTCCTGGCATGGGTTTTAGGCTAGACCAGTCATTGGTTGGCCTCTCCCTCAATGTCTAGGCTACCCTTACCCCAGCACATCCCATAGGCAGAACAGACTGTAGGTTGAAGCTTATGTGACTAGGTTGGTTTCCCACTCCCTCCACTGAAAGTCTTGTCTGGTCACAGGAGGTGACCAATTAGATACATGCTTAAATTAAGGTAATACACCATAACAAAATTGGCCATTTTAACAATCTTAAGGAAAGAGTTGGTTTTATTAATGGTATTCACAGTGGTGTGGCGGCATCGTCCATATACAGCTCCAGAACTTCCATCATCCCAAACATGACCCTGTGCCTATTAAACGCTAACTCCTTCTCCCCACAGTTCCTAGTAACCTCCACTTTACCCTTTGCTGCTAAGAATCTATCTATTCTGAGTGCCTCATACAAGTGTAATCTGAACACATTTTCCCTTGTGCCTGGAGTATTTTGCTTAGCACTATATCTGCAAGTTTCAGTCATGTGTGCCATAGGTCAAACTTTTATTCTTGCTTAAAACTTAATGGCATTAAATTTCAATGCCATTGCTTCAAACATATGTCCATGTGCATACCGTAGACTCATTCATTTGCCATGGTAGACATAGGGTTGCTTTCACCTTTGCCTATTGTGAGTGATGCTGCTGTGAACATTGATGTACAAGTATCTGTTGAAAATACATTTTCAATTCTTTTGGGTATGCACCAAGAGTGAAATTACTCGATCATATGGTAATTCTATGTTTAACTTTTGAGGAACTGCCAAACAATAATCACTTTATAGTGAACGATAATTCACATTTACATGACACTTCATGGGTTACCAAGTGCTGGCTGCTCCATTAGCATCTCAGAACAAGCCTGTGAGACAAGTATTGTTATTAATGTCACTTCTCTTCAGGTGAAGAATATGAGACTCAGAGGTTCAATGAGTTGATCGAAGTCACTCAACACACTGATGGAGACTTTGGCCTCAAAATAAAGTCATGTGTAACAATCAGCTTTCATAATAGACTCTGTGATGTGGCATGATCCCGTCCAACATTGCCTCTTTGCGAAATCCCCAGTGCTAGAGTGACTATGGTCACCATGACTAGGGATACATCAAGGGCAGATGACCTTTGTTTTTCCATCCTGTGAACAGCTGGTTCTGACAGCTTGGGTGGGCTGTTGATGGACAGAAGGTACCACAACAGAGAATGGACTGAGAGGGCCTTATGGAGACCTCTGATTCAGACACAAAGAAAGATGGCATTTTTATGTTAGGGATGGCATCTGCCTGCTCCCCTCTCTGAAATAGGATTTCTTGCTCTGATTTCTTTGGATCCAGCCCCACTCATTATTACTCATGCCTGTACTACCTTCTGTTTCGATGGTTGATTTGCTCCTCTGCCTCCCCATTGGGACTGGGTTCACTGGGGTCAGTCATTAGCACCGGACATGATACTAGACACAGAGTAGGTACTTTAGTGTGCGTCATTATGATAATGAAATGTTGTTGCTGTTCTTTTAGCGTGTGTGTGTGTGTGTGTGTGTGTCTGTGTATCTGTGTGGTGTGATGTGCTCACACGGATGCTCCTGTGCTCGCATGGAGGACAGAGGAGGATGTCAGACATCCTGCTCTATTACTCTGTGCCTTATTCCTTGGAGACAGGGTCTCTCATTGAAGCTGGAGCTAGGCTGTCAGTCAGCAAGCCCCAGCAGTCCTTCTGCCTCTGCTCTCTCTAATTCTGCGGTCACAGGTGCACACATGGCCACTGCTAGATTTTTAACATCAGCTTGGGTTGATTTGAACTCACATGCCCATGCTGCAGATGCTCTTACCCACTGGCCTCTCCCTGGTGCCAGGGAATGCACTTTGGGGTGAGCAGGCCTTTGGAAGTTGTCTCTGTCCCCTTGTACACTCATCAGTGGAATGAGCTCTGTTCAATTTGAGTTTCAGATAAACAAGAAATAATTTGGGGTATAAGCACATATTAAGCTAAAAAGTATTCATCCTTTGTCTGAGGCTCAGATTTGACTGGGTATCCCATATTTTCATTTGCAACATTGGCAACCCTAATCAGGTATTGCAGCCATGTTCCCCGGAAGCCTCAGAGATGCCAAGAAAAGCACAGGAAACTGATTTCCAACATCTGAATTGTCAACTACATTTAAATTTAAAAAACACCAATGGCAGGGGCATTTTCATTGTTTGGAAAACGGTCCTCCTCCTGCAGCAACTTAATTCCCATCTGTGGCGTCAGTTAGGCGCCTCGCTCGTGGCTAGTCTGGCTGTGGCTAGCTAACCCTGGCTTCTCACTTCTCCAGGTGTCCATTTGTGACTGGGGAGAACATTCCTGAAGGCTGACACACAGAAGCCCTGCTCACTTGCAGGCTAACTGTCCAAATGTGTAGAATCTATCACACTCCATCTCTTTGACTGGTCCACCATCCAGAACTTCCTGCTCCAGACCCGACTTGAAACCTGACTTGGTTTCCTCAGGTCCGCTTCTGACTGTGGCACTGAACTAAGGCCCCTCCTGAGCTAGCCTGGGAGCCCAGAGCTCTGCACTTCAGACTGCTTGGAATGAAGGTGGGTGATTGGGTCCAGGTGAGGAGCAGCGTCACTGCCTCTGGCAGGGGTGATGTCTTCTGGTACTGGAACACTCGGACTGAGTTCAGGGTCAC
>PVIU01000636.1:0-267733 GCA_004026605.1 Ondatra zibethicus
GAGCACACTACAGGAGCTGTAAATGCTCGTGCCTGCTGCTCAGCTACTACTCCCCTACCAGTTCAAGTGTCCCCTTCTGCCATCTCTCAGTCCCCATGATGTAATGCAGCCCCTGTCATTCACACAGCTCTGCCTCATCTTGCTCCCTGAGTATGAGACCCCTTATCTTTTCCCACTGCATTGATAGCTAACACATCTTCCCTTTGGAAGCTATCCATCTCCTCCTCTTAGGGAGAAAAGATGGGAGCAGTGGACTTGCTACAGATATAAACCGCCCCCCCCCAGTGCAGAGACATGCAGAACAGAGCAAAGATTGAGGTCAGGATCAGAGGCCTCCTGTGAAGAATCATGTGTTCTGTAAAAATGGCAAAGTGTCATCCCCTGAGTATGTGGATGTGACAGCTAAATGCATGATCAAGGTGCCCAAATGACACGGTGACAGGTTCCTCTGACACAAATACCAGTCAAAATGTAATGAGGATGTACCCTAACCACCACCAAAGTCCCGGACAGGATGCCCTACACTTTACAAACTAAAGATCAGAAGAGCAGCCCTGGATCTGATCAAGGTTGCCTCTGCACAGGAACAGGTAATGAATCCAGAGGGCTGGGGATGGAAGTTTCTGAGCTGATGGAGGCAGCTCTGACAATGAAGCAGGGAAACTGACAAGTAGCCCCAGGTCCTGCACTAACTAGCTATTCAATCTCAGACCTCCATTAACCCCTCTCAATCTTGCTGGATTGCCCAGTGGAATGGGATAATAATAATGGCTTGTTTTTCTTTCCTAACTCTTTCGCCAAAACTTGCTAGCCCACTTAGCCCACTGCTTCTGCGCCCACCTCACTTACCATGGAGCAATTTAACAAGCTACAAATGGAGTCCTTCCCGGGGCTGTCAGCCAACTGGATCTTCAGTTGAAGTGGATCCCTACTTTTGTAATCCCTACTTTTAACAACAGCCAGGACGCCCTGCTCTAGTCTAATTGTTTGGCATATAAAACAATGTCATCCAAGTTGAGGTGAGAGCTTAGTTGGGAAAGTGCATGCCTTGCAAACATAAGGGCGTGAGTCTAATCTCTACAGCCCAGGGGAAATAGCCATGAATAGTAGCATGTGCTAGAAAACTCAGCAGTGGAGAGGTGAGACAGGAGGATTCCTGGGGCTCACTAGCCATCAAGCCTAACCAAATTATCAACTCCCAGGCCAGTGAGAGGCCCTGTCTTGAAAAAATTCCAAGACATTATGCTGAGGAAAAACACCCAAGGTAAACCTGTGACCTCTACATGTATGTATACATGTATATATGCACACCTACACATACATGTGCATGCACACAAAAATTGATAATAATGCAATCCTACAAACATGCTACAGAAATAGAAATAGATCATTATATGATGTTACACTCATAACATATAACAAAGGATCCCATGCTATTATAACAGAACTAAAATATCCATATCACCCAGCAATGATGTCATAGCACAGTGCATTGCGCGTGTGTTTGTGGAGATGATGTTGGAAACAAATCTACTGGGCTACTAGTTGTATAAAGGTAGCATACATCCAATTACATGCAGTATGTGATACTTGACAATAATAACAGTGACTGCCATTGGTTCATGCACTTGGCATAGCTTCACCATTATTTTACAGTGGATCTTTTGTACTTCCTTTGGAAAACTTACTGAAAAACAAGATGTGATGTTATGCCAGCAGCCGCTTCACACATCTGCTTATATCCCTTGGCAACTTGAAGCAGCTATGTGGGAAGGTTGAGACTGTGTGTGTAAACTTGCTGCGAGGCTCACACAGTGATGCAGTCACCTAATTGTGCACCTCTCGGAACCTTTCACCGCTCCAAAATGACTGACAGTTGTATCACGATTATTCCTACCACCCCATTTTAGACAACACATAGAGTTGGTCTTCAAGCACAAGTGGGCACTGCAACACATTGAACCGCACCGATCCAGTGCCCCCGAGACTCAGCTGACTGCAGGCTTTCTGATAGCTCAGTACTCATGAGTACCTCATGTCCCAATACTAGTTTCTGCATTTCTGGCGCCGCCAAAAACCACTATCCTACCTTCCAGTCTATGGCCAGTTACTAAACTCCATCTTTACTTCCTGTAGTAGAGACCCTAACATGACCAGAAACTCTGTTTCTTTAACATTATGACCCTCTTCTGCCCTTCCTGGTATTGAACTATGATCACATGACCCCAACATCTGCAATCCTTAACTGAGTACAGCTCGCATCTATGATCATCTACTGTCATGTGAACAGCTCCCAACCTGGAGGATGTTTGAACCTAGAGCCAAGCCAGCCCATCCATATTTGCCTGCTGGCTGGTCCTGTGGTACTTGGGTCAACCATACCTGTGGTGATAATATATTTTTTTTTCTGTCAAATAAAGCTTGTCTGAAGATCAGGGGGTGGAGCTAGCCACTAGTTAACCATAGAGACCAGGCAATGGTGGCACACACCTTTAATCCCAGCACTTGAGAGGATGAAGCAAAAGATCAGGAGTTCAAGGCCACCCTGGCTACAGGAGACTGAATAAGTCTAAAAGAGAAACAGAGCTCACACCTTTAATCCCAGCACTAGGGAGATGGGGACAGGAATATAAGGTGGGTGGAGACAGGATCTTGGTGCATTCAGTCTGAGGACTTGTAGGTACAGGATACCTCATTCAGTCTGAGGATTCGTGAAGACAGGATCTTGCCCTCTTTGGTCTGAGGATTCGGTAGAAGTAAAAAGTCTCCCTATTGGCTGATTCCTTTACTTCTCTGATCTTTCAGCATTCACCCTGATATCTGACTCTAGGTTTTTATTATTAAAACCAATTAGAATTCTCGCTATACACTCCCATTCGGTCAAACCACTCAACTCATCTCTTTACCCTATAAACAGTTCAGTCCGGACGGTTTTCCTGGACACCACCTGTGGCTGACTGCACAAAAGCACTTCTTATCTCTACAGCTGGGGTATCCCAGGCATTGGAGTCTGACAGCCCTGTCTGTGAATCCTTCTCCTCCATTTCATCTGGCTACTTGTTTGGAGATAAAATTTATGTGCAGAGTTCAAAGGCTTTATGAAAACAACTCAGTGAATTTATTTCTAATGTATGTAGCCATGTCTTAACATGCCAGTCCACATATAAGACATTTGTATTGCCCAGAAACTGCCCATAGGCCTTTTCCCAGTCAACTCCCACACCCCATAAGCAGGAATAGTTCTGAACATCATCATTGCAGCTCTGATCTGCGATTTCGGACCCCGTAGACTCCTAGGGAAGTAAGTAGTCTTGTGTGTCAGCTTCCTTCCCCTGTTGTTTCTGGCCTTTGCCACCGCTTTTTCTTAGGTTTTCCTACTGTCTCATCATCCACTGTGTATGGGAAGAACAGACATCGTTCCCTCTGAAACCTTAGAAGGGTTGCAAGGCTCCCCACTCAATCATTCATCCGTTCATCTAACAAGAACTTACTCTCTACCTCTGACTCCTTTCCAGAAGATGCTGTGATGACTCCTGCTGTCGTCTGAGTGTTTAATCACGATTAGAGAGGCAAGAGGCACACGAGTGAGGTCTGGAGTCACAAGTTTACATTTAAGTCCCTGCTGCGTCCCTCGCCAGCTGTCTAATCATTGAGAAAACACTCAACCTGTCTGCGGTTTTGTTCCCTTCTCTGCTAAAGGATTAAGTGAGGGTTGAACAAGTGAATGTTTGCGAAGTGTTTGGGTAGGTGTTTAGTACACAGTAAGTGCCCCACGCACATGCAGGCTGTTATTACCAAACATGCACCGTGCCCTAGAGCTCCGTAAACACTCGCCGAGTCATAGGCTGTCATTTCATTTTTATCGTGTTGGTCTTCATAGACAGGGGATGGTATGAGCACACTGGCAGTTACATGAAGTCTTTAGTGTCATGGAAGGAATCCAGTCCCTAAACCATTGCAGAACATCAGGAGAATGGTATCTAACCTAAGGTGGCCAAATCCCAGTTAGCACTGAAAATCCAAGGAATATGCCCTTAATCTCAGGTAAAAAGAGATGGGGTGCTACCTGCTCTTCTTATCTGTTAATTGAGCATGATGCTCTATGTGCTCTTTCTCATGGTTTTCTAAAAAGGCCAAATGAAGCGATGTATGTGAAAATCCTATACAGGCAACAGAGACCTTTTTGTTTTCCAGGGTGTGTGATTCTGCTTTCTGCCAATGTAACACCATGTCTGAGATTAGAGATGCCTAAAAGAAAACAGGTTCATTCAGCTCAGAGCTCTATTTGCAACTGGGTAGCTATACCCAGTTGACTTTGTTCATCAGTTTATGGTGGAGAAGTAGGAAGTATAAGCGGGGCCTGCAGGAGGAGCGATTATGCAGACGAGATGGGAGGCTGTAACCATTTCACACTTGTCCCGAGAGAACTAACTGCCCCCCTCAGCAAATCTAATCCCCTGGAGAGAGCTAACCCAGTTTCTACATAAGACATTAATCCGTTCCTAAGGGTGGTGTTCCGCCACCCAGTCATCTCCCATAGGCTCTCCCATGCTTTAGGATTATAATCCTTATTTATATTTTGACCATCGTTGACTATTACGACTCACTTCTTACCAGTGTTAACACTTATGTAGAGTCTTTAAAAGCATGCATTTTGAACATTTTTTATTACTTTAAGTTATGTCTGTCCCATGATTTCTTGGTTTCTAATGGTCCCAGCAAACCACCCAGGCCTAAAGGAATTCCCTACACTTAGCCTATAAACCTCCGGCAGGGTCCTCGATGGAAACCGGCAGCAGAGCCTGGAACCACCGCCAGAATCAGGAGGTCTCAGTGGCAATCAGTGTGCAGAGGCCTGAGGTGATAGAAGAACTCTGATGCAATTATATATTGATTGCAGGGCTTGCAGCTGTCCTGATTGCTTCTTATTGATACAAATATACCAGGCTGCCTATTTGGATAAAGCTGAGTAAGAATTGGGACAGACAGGCAAAGAAATGCAAAGAAGAAGCTTAGAAAGGAGGAGGTAGCGTCGCAGAAGAAACAGGCCACAGGACTAGGGAACAGCAGCATCATGAGGTATCCTCAGTCTGGGGCTTTTCCCACTATGGTGACTCACATGGCTATGGGGCCTGGTGTGTTCTGTGGCCAGTTTGATACACCTGAAAACTAGGACTCTCAGTTGAAGAATGGCCACCATCAGATGCCCTTTCGGTATGCCTCTGGGGCACTTTCTTGGATGGTGATCGGCCTAGGAGGATCCAGCCACTGTGAACTCACCTTACACCTAAGCAGGTGGGCCTGAACTATCTCAGAAAGGTAGACAGATGCGAGCCCGGAAGAAAGGCCGTAATCAGTGCCTTCCCGCATTCTCTATTTCAGTTCCTGCCTCGTGGTCCCTGCCTTTAGCTCCTACCCTGTACTCCCTTGACGATAGATTGTAATCAGTAAGCCAAATAAACTCTTCCATCTCCTGAGTTGCTTTTGGTGAGTATATCACAGTATCAGAGGAATAAGTAGGACACGATACTAAAAACATAACAACATAGGTGCCATCCCTCAGAGTCACCCCCATCCCTTATAACTCCCAGATACAGGAGCCAGGCCACAGTAAAGTACTGGCCACAAGTAAATGACCTGAGCTTGATCTCCCAAAACTCAGGTTAAAAAAAAAAAAACAACAGCCCAGGCACAGTGAAAAGTGCTTGTAATCTCAGCCCAGAGAGGCAGAGACAAGTAGATCTCTGGGCTCACTGGCCAGCCAGCGAGCCTAATTGGTGAGTTCCAGGTCAGTGAGAGACCCTGTCTCAAAAACAACATGGACACAGATGAGGAAGGACAGTTGAGGGTGTCCTGCAGCTTCCACGAGCACACGTACTTTCATGCAGTCACACCTGCACACAAACAATGCATGCACACACAGAGATCATACTCATGAAGAACTTCTGGAAGCTTCTTCTGCCTAACAAAACTGCACCCTCTGTCAGGGACAGAGGGGAGGCCATGAGCCGTAACTGGCTGCCTCTCCCCTGCAGCTGAAAGAGAAGCTAAGTCAACAAATCACCTGTGGAAATCAAAGGACCAGTAAGAGCTACAAAACAAAGGGGTCAGAGGTCATGACATAAGGCTTATTGAACCACAAAGAGTTAGAACAGAAAAACAGGAGGTATGGACATGGAGAGAAGTTTGTTCACTACCAAAGGAAACATGCATCTCCTAAGAGAACCACAAGACAGTTTTTCCCAGAGGAAAGAGTTATTCTGATCACAAGATATATGTTTGAGAACCTCAATCATGCATTTATCTTAACAGGAATAAACCTGATTACCAGAGCAGTGAAATCATCCATCCCAGAGACGCTGGGAACCTCCAGTCTGTGCTTCTGAGCGAAAGAGAGGGAAAGAGCCAGATGACAGTTTGCATTTAGGAAAATAATTTGAATATCATGGCTCAACAAAAGTGGCTTTGGGGGTCAGAGCCCCTGAACCCTGTGTTGGGAACTACTGACCTAAAAGTCTAGCCATGTCTTCACATGCTGGGACTAAGAACACAAGTGTGGAAGCAAACACACACGGGGATCCTCACCTTCTATAGGGTAGTGTGCACCCTCCACCTCACCTAGCTTGAACTAGCTGCTACTTTCCCATAGCCCACAGTTAGGGGAACAAAAAGCCCCTTGCCTTACCAGAGAAACCAAAGTGTGTGCTCACACACACACACACACACACACACACACACACCAAAGATGAGATGCTCTTTACTGATCACAGATGATAAACTCACTCAAGTTGGTTCATAACCCCAAATCAACACTCAGAACACTTCTTGAACTTGTGCAGAGCTCAAAAGGTTTGAGTTGTTGACATGCACACACCAAGACAGGTGTGGTCCAACAAGGTAGCAGGTGCTCTACCTTCTCCTGTAGCTCACCACATGTTAATGAAGCCGGTCCTTGTCAGGACCTGTGACACCTCGTGGTGGTACTTTCACTGCTCAATTACGATGCTCCCCAAGAGTTGTCTGATGCTCCCAAGAACAAGAAGGCTGCCATATGATCTATAAGGAAGATTTGGGCCTTAGAAAAGCTTTGTTCAAGTAAGATCTATGGTGTTTGTTGGCTGTGACCTCACCATTCATAAATAAAGTATCCATATTAAGCAAGGCTCTTAAAACAGAAATGTGCATAGAATAAGGTTGAATAAGATAATGAAATGCTAAGAGCAGAAGCTCATGAAAGACTAACCACATATTTCACCCCGGGACCATGACTCAGTATCCACTTATTTCATGATCATTGACTTTACAGAGCGTGACTGCTGTAATTAAGGCAGACAAGTAGCAAAGCTGGGCTTCCCTGTCTGGCGCTGCCTCTGAAACTAAAGCAAGGGTGTTAGTCTTTGTAGGCTACTGACATCTGAGCAAGAACATCTGCAGGCCCAACTTTCCAAACTCCAGTCGGAGATACGTTATGCTCTGGAGAAATCTGACACTCGTCTGAAACAATGATTCTTTCCCCACAAGGAACAGACCATCAACAGAAACTTGGGGGTGGCAGGGTTGGGGTGCCTTTTTCCTCAAAATATTCACCATGTTTGTATTGGGTAAGCCAACCCTTTGAATATCTCTGCAAAAAAAAAAAAAGGTACTTGTTTCTTCAAGACTATCACATGCTTGTGTTTCTGAGTCTTCTTTTGTTTCTGAGAGCTTGGGAGGGGAGGACGACATAGTGGGGAGCTCACATCACCAGGACAAGTGACATTCCTGACAGCAGCGATGGTACTTCAGTGTCGCTGATGGTAACAGTGTCCAGGAGGCCCGAGGCTAGTGTGGCGTTGCTGTCAGCAGAGCATCCTAAGCTTGTACACAGTAGGGATGTACACAGTAGGGATGTACACAGTAGGGCTTTCTGTACAGAATGGCGTAGTCGGGGCCTTTGATTACAGTAAACAGAAACTAAGCCGGTCACCAGGTCTTGTCTATAATTTCAGCGTTTGGAAAGCTGGAGCAGGAGGATTGCCACATGTTTGAGGCCAACCTGAGCTATATAATGAGCCCCAGGTTACCTGGAGCTTCAGAGTAAGACCATGTCTCCATAAAAACAAGGGAGGGAGGGAAAGAGGGAGGGAGAGAGGCTATCCCAGCTAATTTAAAATTAGGTTTTGCTCTACTTGTTAGCTCACAGAATTGGCACAGGCAATACACAAAAACTGAAGTAAAAAAGATAAGTGAGCCAGAGCCCACTTACAGCTCATCCACACAAACAGAGGATGCTTCTTACTTTGCTGTTGGCTAGAATATTGCACATCTCCTGTCTGCCCCCTGCCTCACTGGGAAAAGCTTCTGCAGCCAGTGTGACTCACGAGAGTCAATCCCAAACACTGTGTTTCTTTGCAACTCTTCCTCCACATTGCAAGTTCCAAATGGGAACGCCCGAGTTCTCAGAAGTCAGTCACCAAAGCCCAGGGGACAGGATGCCAGGAGCAGCTGGGTCTAGAATTGTCAGTATCTATGTGGATGGTGGGTCTTACCTCGCACCACTCTCCTATCCCTAGGGATTGCAAGGCTAGCATTATGAATGGGTAAAAATGTATACATTGGGGAAAAAAAAGACACCCACTTCATGTGGCTAATACCTGGGTATAGGGGTCAGCTTGGACTCTGGGGTGACCACGGGTATCTTTCTTAACATCCAGATCAAGGATGGTGACAATTGCAGGGTCAGGGACCAACACCAAGAAAAGGAAACACAAAGAAGCTAGTTCGGTTTGAACAAGATGATTTTGAGAAGCCTGTGGCTGCTGCACGGCAGTGTTACTCTTTCTATAGCTATTGTGTGATTTACAGGACTCTCTGCAGACTGCCTAATCATCACAAGGAAGGAAGGAAGGAAGGAAGGAAGGAAGGAAGGAAGGAAGGAAGGAGGAAGGAGAGAGGGAGGGAGGGGAGAGAGAGATGGAGAGAGAAAGAGAAGAGGGGAGGGGAAGAGAGGAAAGAGAATAAAAGGCAGAATGTTCTGTTTGCGATTTTTTTGTTTTTTTCTCCAATGAATGAGAACACAGTATTGTTCTTGCCATTTCTCTAGTTTCTCTATGGTCAGCACTGGAGTGTTTGGGCAAGACAAGATGACAATGTGTTGCTTAAAGATGGAAAGTTCCAGAATGTCTACCCTCCCAGAGGAGACAGATAGGAAACTGGGTAGTAAGGCAGGAGGCTCTGTCAAACCCCTGACCTTGTCCTTTAGGAAAGGCTGCGTCCTATTCAAAAGTCGTTCCAGAGACGAACTTGTTTCATTATCTGAAGTTTGGGGATTTATCTTTTTGTTTTTCTTTTAATTCGGTAAGTGTAGCCTGCAGCCTCACAGTAAGCAGAGTGTGTCTTTAATGAAGTCAGTAATAAGTTTCAAAGGAGGAGAAAGAACAGGAAGTAAGTGCAGCAATCTACTGGGAAAGCCTTCAACTCTCCATATCCATGTTGCTTTCAGCCCTTTGTGCCCCACATTCGCTGGAAGTGAATTCAGCAGCCTAGTTCTCTGTGATTAACAGTAGGGGCCAGGAGACTTCCAAATTGCTCTACTCAGACACGCTTGACTGATTACCCACCAGTTAGAGCAGGCACCAAGACTCATGGTCAGTTGTGAGATGGCTTAGCACACAGTAGGCATTCAGTAAGTGCTTTTCTTTCCCTTAGCACACAGTAGGCATTCAGTAAGTGCTTTTCTTTCCCTTGGCTGTGGTTCCAGGACTGTCAAACCTGGAGTCACAGCCATGCGAGGAATCAGGCATTCCCTCTACATTTGTATATAATCTCTCCATAGGCTAAATATGAACAAATCAGCTTTTTAAATATATATATATATTTAAAAATATATATATTTAAAATGTTAACTCCCATTTATTTTGCAAAAGATTTGCTGACAAGACACCAGACGCCGGTAGCATCTGAAATTTCATCTAGACAAAGGCGGCAGGGACCAGGACGCTGGCAGCTCTGTTTTCTCCTCCACACTCCCCACTGCCTCCTTTCTACCTTCGCAAATGCACCCACATCCCAGCACATGTGCACCACGATGATAAGAAATTTTCAAAGCCCTGGCCTCAGCTGCAAGACGTGGGTGGGCGCGAACCTGTGTCTGCGTGCTTGTGCAGCACACACTCACACGCGTGCACCTGGAGAGCATTTGGAACTCCCGGGACAATGAAGCCGAGGCAAAGGGCTTACAAAAGGGAGGGAGAGCGGGGAAGCAAAGAAAGCAAGCTGCTTGGCTGCCTCCCTTCAGTTCTGCCTGCAAAATGTGAGCCAGCTAACCAGTTAAGGGTATGATAAAGGACAGCAGGGAAGGAGGGAAGCTGCCAGCCCCAGGGCCCTGATGGGGAGTGAAGATAAGCATTAATCACCACAATGGCTTATAGGAGCTGAGGTTGTTCCTTAAGCATTTTGGTGGGGGATTTATGAAGTAGGTAAATGTGGAAGGTAAAGCTAATTTTTGTTCCTACTATCATCTGGGACCTTCATACTAACCCTTGGTTAGTCAGGAAATCTCACCCTGATCCCAGTGTACATGGTTCATTCATTCATATACATGTGTGTTCGCATGCACGCACACACACACACACACACACACACACACAGTTCTTCTCTTATGATGAAGGGGGACTGGGGTGGAGGAGTGGAGTTGGGTATTGGGAAAATAGAAGATAAACAAACATGTATTTATAAAAACCTAGTTTGTGGCAGGCACTTCTGAACAATGTTTTTCTGATGGTTAGCCCATTTGTACAAATGAAGGAACCTAAAATGTTGATAAGCTATTTGGGCTTTGTTTTATTTTCAGACCTACACAGCTGGTAAATAGTGAATAAGAACTCAAGCCTAGATCTTTTTTCTCTTTTTTAAGATGTTTAGCATGAAAACTACAGCCAATTTTGACAGATGTATACACTCATGAGACACTCACCAAAATCAAGACAATAAACATGCCCAATGTCCCTGTTTCCCCACTAGCCTTTGTAAATCTCTCTCCTCCATCCTTCCCATTTCCTCCCCCACCAGGCCAGGCTGCAACTGGACTACTTTTCTGTCACCAAAGAACACTTTGCATTTTTTGAAATTTTCTGCATATTTGGACTCACAAAATATACACAGAACATATATTTTTATGTCAGGTCTCTGGCAGTCAACATGATTATGATGAAATGAAATGTTGTAACATGTACCAGTGTCCCTTATTTCTAAGTAGACTCTATTCTCAGATATACCACAATTGAGTTAAAACACAACTGTGTTAGTAATTTTGGGGTTATTCCTACTTTGAGGTATTACACACACACACACACACACAAATGTCAGGTGCAAACTCTCCAAACTATCATCATCATTCACCTTAACATTATCGTCATTATCGTTGTCATCTTCAGCATCAGCATCACTAACATCATCATTATCACTCCCATGATATGTGTGTGGGTAAACTTCAGTATATACATGTGGAGGTTGGAGGACAACGTTGTACAGTCAGTTCTCTCTTTCCACATTGACATGGGTTCTGATCTCTAACTCAGACCACCAGGTTTGTGTGATGAGGGTCTTTATCCTCTAGCCTATCTCGCTGCCCCCTCCAATCTTAGTTAAAACCAAACCAAACCAAACAAACAAAAACAATCCAATATAAAAACTGGATAAAGATTAGAAATATTTACTGGAAAGTCACATAGATGGAAAATGACCCATATGAGAAGGTACTTACTAATATTGGTCACTGGGGACATTCAAATGAAAACCACAAGGAGACAATGCCTCATGAAGGTTGAAATGGCTAGAAAGGAAAAGACTAACCACTGCAAGCGTCAGGCATATCGTGGGGCAAGCGGATGCTCCAGCTCTGCTGGTGAGGATGGGAAAGGACAGAGCCGTTTCAGGGCACAGCAGGGCAGGTTTGCACTAGATAACTATGCTTAGCATAGGATCGGGTACACTCCTAGGTATTTACCTGGGAGAAATGAGGCTCGTACAAGCACCCACTTGTCACCGTTTGCTGAAGTTCTCCTCCTAATAGAAACCTTTGGAAGAACAACACAGGTGATTCTGATAGCGACTCACATTTGGGAGCCATTGTGCTGAGGGTCTTGGATGTATCGATAGCTGAGAACATCTCTTATTACTTGACTGTACCATCAGCCCTGTGCTAATGGGCCCTACACCTGCAGATGTAACCAAACGCGATTTGAAATTACTAGAGATAATGTGTCTACACTGAACATTTACAGACTTTTTCTTGTCATTTTCTGAAGAAAAAAGGTGACAACTATTTATACAGATTCTCCATGATGTTAGCTTTGTAAGTCAGCTAGAAATGATTTGAGGTATGTGGTAAGATGTGCACAAGTCATATGCAAACCTTGTGTTTTTATATGGGACTAGTGCATCCTGGGATTTCAATACCCTAGAGAGTCCTGGATATAGGAATGACTGTATAATTAAAGACTTAACCCATTGATGAGGGACTTCAACTTAATGAATCTGTGAGGTTGGACAATGTACTTAGCCTTTATAAACTCTGTTTTGTTCATTTGAACCATGATTTACAGCCTTCAGGATTCCATACTTTGTTGATCTCAAAGAATTCTTCCATAAACCTAACTCATGGAAAGGGAGAATGCTATCCTGCATCCTGCATCCTGCATCCTGCATCCTGCATGCTGCATCCTGCAGGAGGGCCTTATCAAAGCCCACCCTTACATCCTTATTGACAGAAGTTCAACCACACAATTAGGTACACAGGTATGCACACACGTACACACACACACACATACACACACACTCATGAACACTCATGTTCACACAGACACACACACGGAGGCACATGTATTCTCATATACAATCACACATACACACACACACACACACCTTGAGATTTTGAAATGTTAATCTTTCCAACATTGAGGGTGCCACACTTGCCATTCAGCTGCTGGAAACACAAAAGCTGTCTGCTGCTTTTCGGCCCACACGAAGCTGCCTTTCACTTACCAGAATCTGTTTTGTCTAAAATGATTTGTTCATTTTGAATAACCTGTAGGAAAAAAGCCAGGGACAGAATCATCCACCTCTGTCATTTGGAGATGAACTTGCCTTTTGCAGGCTCTGTACCTGGGGCAGTTTGGGTCAAAAACTGTTTTCAAGTCTTCATTTATTACCACTCTTTAAAGAATCCATTCTTTGATGGAAAAGGGGGGATTCCATGTTTCGTCCCCTCAAAAATGTGCTCCCACCCCGACAATCCCAGAGCTCTCTTTGAAAGCCCTGTTTACTTCAGGAAATTCAGCAACTGCTCCCATCATTCCTTTGATGTCTATTGAATTTAATATGTTTCACTACATTATGGAAAAGCTATTTCAGCCCCGGCACCAAAATCTCCTTGATGTTCTAGGGGGGCTTTCTGTTGGATTTTGTGTTTGTGGTTGTTGATTTGCGTGGTTGAATTTGTCCTTTTAAGAATTATTTGAAGATTTCTTTTTTTTTTTTTTTTTTTTTTTTTTTTACTTTTTGCAAATACTAGCCAAAGGGTGAGCAAGCAAGAAGACTGACAGCTCCAAGAAGATAGAATTCTCCACTGAGGGGGAGATCACAGGAAGAAACTCGTTTCTCCCTTCCTTGTTTTCCCTAATTCCATTGCCAGCAGTGGCTCCACCGTGAATCCGCACAGATCATCTTTCAGCAGTGCCGTATCTATCAATGGACAATCAACTACCCACTGTGCTCAATGAAGTCTTGCACTAGGTAGAAAAGTCAGATAGATTAAAGCGTAACTGTGAGCTGAGGGCTGTGTCTTTACAAGACCGAATGATACATCCCACAGACTAGCCTCTGCCCTGAACTTTGTTAATGTCCCACATCTGGGGATAGGGTCTTTGAAGAGGTAACGAAGTAAAAGGAAGTCATGACTCATCCCTAGCCCAGTGGCTGGCATCTCTGTGAGTAAAGGATAAAACGGACAGACACAAACAGAGGGACACAAAGCAAGTGAAGATAGAGGCACACGAAAATGGTGTTGCCACAAGCCAAGGAGTGCCCGCGGTCACCAGGTACCACCAGTAGCTGGAGCGGGGTGGGCTTTTAGATAAAGCTTATGGAGTGGACACAGCTCAGCCAATACCTTAATTTCTATCCTGCAGCATCTAAAACAACTGGTAAAGGAATTCTCATTGCTCGAAATTCTCTATTTGTAATAATTCTTTGTTGCGACCCAACATTGTTATCATATCCAAGACATAATTAACAATTCATGGCTATATAGTATCCACCAGTAATCTAAGTGCTCTCACACACTGAAGTATTACAATCTTAAAGAGTTTGTATTATTAATGCCCTATGTTTAGGG
Organism: Ondatra zibethicus; assembly: GCA_004026605.1. Classification (NCBI taxonomy): domain Eukaryota; kingdom Metazoa; phylum Chordata; class Mammalia; order Rodentia; family Cricetidae; genus Ondatra; species Ondatra zibethicus. The sequence goes on from PVIU01000636.1 coordinate 14,375, forward strand.
TAACCTTAAGGATTGGTCATACAAATCAAAACACATATAGAAAGGAGAGGGAACACCATGAATAATTACACTAGGATAATTGACTTTGATCAGTACTGACAGGAATGTATGACCATCCTCTCCATATTATAGATTGGACACGGAATTACAGGAAAACTGATTACCTTGCCCAAACGTACCTCGGGTAACAGACATAGGTCTTTACCATGGCAGTCTGGCTACAGAGGACAGTTTATGAGGGCTAGACTGTGTCTTACTGGACCTGCTCAGACCCTGAGACCTAGACACGGGGACAAAGAAACACCTGCAAACTGTCTTCCATATCAGTCCGGAGTTAACGTTGGGATAGCTAGCAGAGGAGCCCGTGAACCACTTCCCTAAGCGGCTGTATGTTCAGGCCCCCTCAACTCCGCCTGCGTGAGCCAGTGCTCCCCAGCTCCGTTCTCCTCACTCTGGGAAGAGTGAGGTGGGTGGTGAGACAGGCAAATCCACGAAGAGAGAAGAAAGACAATGCATAGAAGGAAAATGGAGTCAGAGAACAGCTGGGGAGCACTGGCTCACGCAGCTGGAGCTGAGGGGCCTGGACACACAGCCGCTTAGGAAGGAGGTTTTACACAATGTGGAACTGATAGGATGGGATGGGTATCTAAGCTGGTCAGGAACTGCCCACCTGGGAAGCAGCTTCCAGGGAGAGGGGAGGTTGATTGGTATCAACCACAGACAGAGGCCAGACAGTGCCAGGTTCTAGGAAGAGAAGTCAGGCAACCTTGACTCTGTAAAAATTGTGCCGTCTAGTAACTGTGTCCTGCAGCCAATCATTCCTTTCTTCTCACAGTGCTCCCTTCCAGTCCTCCCTTACACCTTCTAACTCCAGTTCTACCCAGATGCCAACATCAATCAATGACCCCAAGGATGGCTCCGTTCAGAGTATCAAACAATGGGTGATGTTGCAAAGATATTTGTGGGAGAGGGGTCCCCTTCTGCCTGTGAATAGGTCCAAGAATCTTTCATGGCTCCTGAAGTAGGGAGTGGAATAGACCACATGGAACTGAACCTTTGAGTCAGCTGAGAAATAATAGATGGGCAATCCTTCCCTTCCTGAACAGAAGAGACTGGTAATAGTAAGAACAAAGACCATATGCTGAGCTTTCTACTAGTTTTTAAGTCCAGCTTTGCACCCTAAGTTAGGCTGAAGTCCTACTATCCCCAGCCCTATGGCCTTGCAGGTGACACCTGGCATATTGCCAGAGGTTTGGACCAGGCTTGAGCTTACTGTCTCTTTAGACTTGTGATTGTGACTGCTGTGGCCGGCCCCTCTGGCCTGGCACTGTCTGGCCTCTGCCTGTAGTTGATATCAATCAACCTCCCCTCTCCCTGGAAGCTGCTTCCCGGGCGGGCAGTTCCTGACCACCTTAGCTACCCATCCCATCCTCTCAGTTCCACATTGTGTAAAACCTCCTTTCTAAGCGGCGGTGTGTCCAGGTCCCTCAGCTCCAGCTGCGTGAGCCAGTGCTCCCCAACTGCTCTCTGGCTCCATTTTCTTCTTTGCTTCATCTTTCTTCTCTCTTCATGGGTTCACCTGTCTCACCACTCCGTGGGCTCTCAGGCCAGAACATGCTCATACCCAGTGTGATAACCTTCAGTGTATGCCAGTAAAATGCATCTCCAGTATAAAGACCACGCTCGGGGGCATGCGCCCTCATGGTTTCGCACTCACCTGCATCCACATTGCTTCTACCATCTCCTTACTCTTTCCCAGGCACAGAGCCCCTTACTTATTCTCATATTCTCCTTCCTCACTAATACACTGGGCATTCACTGCCTTTTCTTTCCCATTGCCCAGAATGTCAGCAGCCCTTTGCCTAACTGAGTCTCCTCCTCTCCTTTAAGGCACATCTCTGAATACTACTCTGATATCAAACTTCCTTGCTTCCTCCTTTCGTACTCAGCTTCCTGTTGAACCAGTGCCCAGCAGCTCAGGGATCCTAGGGTACCTAGACAAAGCTTCACTGGCTATTCTCCCAGCTAACTGATGGCAGAGTCCCCACTGTGTTTCTCTGGCTCCTTGGAGACCAAGCATCCTCACCTTTGAATCCCTTTGATGCCCAACTGTGCAGACAATACAAAAGGAGCTCAGGAAATGTTCTGCAGCTGAGATCAAATTCCTCATCTATCTGCCTCCCTTCTGCATGGGGTCCAGCTAGGTACATAGCTCCGTATGTGTGGAAACCAGATGCTGCAGATATAGACTGTAGGGGAAAACGCACAAAAGTCTCCAAAGAAACCCACTGAGAAGGAAGCCCAGGACATTATTGTGCCCCCAAGACTTGGGTAGAAAGAATAGGAAAGCACATGATTGGTTTTATACAGGTACCCTCCTTTGAAGACTTTCCCTGCCAGCCTTATTCCCTGTCTGTGCTGCCAGCCCTTGAAGGAGGGTTCTGAGATTTTTCTTCAGTTCCTCCTTTTCTCCATGGCCCCAGCCCTCTGGTGTTCATGGAGATTTGGCTGCAGAGCCCTTTCCAAACACGCATCATTAATTCCACTCTGCCGCACATGCGAGGCCACGCATTTGCAAAGGGAGAGCAATGCAGAACTCAGAATCTGGGCTGCCACATGCAAAGACCATCAGGAAGGCAAACCAAAGACAGCCTTTATGGTTTTGTTTCTCAACAGACAGAAGGTCACGGCAAGCAGCAGCCATTAGGCTAATTAGACCCTCGGAATAAGAGAAGGGAGAGAACTCTCCAGTGGAGGAGAGGGAAGGGAGGGGACAAAGACAGTAATTGAAGCCAAATAATGAATATTAAACTCTTGTAAGTAATGTTTAATTAAGTTATCTTACGATAGAGGCTTTTTGCAAATATTTCCATGGGATTCAAAGTAGTACATTAAGTGCTTAGAAAAAAAATCAGTAAGCAGAGAACACAGGCTGCCTGCCTTCCCTCCAGTCTAGGCAGCTGTTACATCTGTAACAGAGTTCCCTGGGCTGAAGTCCAAGGAAACCACAGAAGTATAAGGCCGCGAGCCCACTGCTCATGCCCACTCTGTAGGACTTCCTCACCACACCACATGAGACAGGCTAGAGTTGAAAACTATTTGTCCAGGCTCTTGTGTAAGGTCTGCAAAGGAGGACACTGATAAAGGGACAAGTGGCTTAATGGACAGCATAGGCTTTGTTTGGAAAAGGAACTGCATGGGGTTTCCAGTGCGAAGACCAGAGTCTGCTCCTCCTTTTCTGCGGAGTGGTCAAAGGGGAGAAAAGGGAACTGGGGGAGGAGAATTAATATTTTTCTTTCCCTCGGGCCCTGGGTAGGATGCTGCCAGGGCAGCTAGGGTCTGTGTTGGACTAAAGAAGGTCAGGTGACTGATAAACATCTTTCCTGGCCAGTTGTTGGGTGGGGGGTTGGGTTAGAATTGTGGGGAGTATATAAAAGTCTTCCTACCTTAAGACATGAGAACTCAATGGAGAAATGGGGAATGGATATGAACAGGCAGGTCACAGAACAAAACGTGATCTGGCGAGCATATAGGGAAACCAGATGGAAAGACAAAATATTAGAAAAATATACTATACAAAAATGCTACTTTGCTGGTGTCAGCGTAAATAACCTGCTCACCTGGCAGCCCGAACATGCCAGATTCAGTCACCTGTCCTTAATAAGTCAATTAAAAAATCAAATTAATAGTGAAAAGAAAATGGTAACATTGGGAAGAGGGACAAAGGGATCTAGTGAACCCCAAGATCATCTCTAGGGTCACATTAAAGTTCAAAAAGAAGGCCAGAGTTATGCATATCTCAGCAATGCTGGTCAAAGTGGCCTGCCCATCATTGGTCCATCACTGTCAGGACTTCAGTCTCATTCTACAGGATGGTCTGGCAAGTCTCAGCACTGTGAAATCTCTTTCTGGGATCATGTTCCTATCCTGGCTGGCACCAGGCTTCAGTCTTTCCCTTCTCCCAGCATGAGACTCCTAGAGGAAATTCCAGTTCCCCGAGATGCCTTATTTCACAGCCTGATAGTCTTAAGAGAAAAGTGTCGTTTTAGAATATTCTGATTCCTTTCAAGCATGCCACCTAGACTACCATCTCATCTGCACTAGACAAACAACACAATGTTAATATCTGCTTGTGTTAGTGAGGACACAGATAGCCAGGAAGGTGGCATTGATATAAACAGATGCCATTAAAGAACAATCACACACACACACACACACACACACACACACACACACACACACACACACACACACGAAGGGGGACTAAAAGAAAAGGAAAAAAAAGAAAGATGATGAAAGAACGCTAGGATCCAGGAATTCCCAGCCAATTATATATTCTAGACTCTCAGAAATGCAGCAAGTACATGCAAGGAAGCATTTTTTTTTCGCAAACTTGGAAACAGATTCACATTCATGACCAAGACAATGGACCTGCCAACCAGACAGTATATAAAACGAAACACTAGCAAAAACATTAGATCACAATGCTAAATCTTTTCAACATGATTTTAAGAAAAAAAAATCAAAACAAAATAATGAAAGACATAACAGGGAAATTCAATCATTATTATGCAATTTATGTAAGGATTTTAGGTGTTATGTTTTACACATAGTTAGACTCTTCTGGTTAGCAGTTAGAATTGCATTATCCACTACCCATTGGCCCACAGTGCATATTTAGAGACACATACATATGTATTAAGATGAAATGCATGCTAATAACACTGTATGCATGGTAAACGCTACCTGGGACAGAGAATTCAAGAAGCAATGGGGATAGTGTCCAGGGCTATAAATGGGCACCCAATCACACTCATCTGTAAAGCTTTTGCACATTTTAAATGTTTCAGAAGATATTTAAAAGTAACCATCACATTGTTAAGCAGATATAAATACATTTTATTAAGATTGCAAACACTGTGAATAACCATATTCCATTTCTGTTATAAATTCTACACAGTAGGACTAATGGTGTGGATCCGAAGAGAGCTAACCAGCCAGATCTCCACCAACTCCAGAGGACTGAGGCAATGGGGAAAGAAGTGGGAGGGAAGAAACCCTGAACCTTCCTGCATGGGCTGGCAGCAAAGACAGGGAGTGTGGATAGCCGGAAAATGTTTGAAGGGGAGGTGCCTGCCAGAACCAAGCATGAGTTTTCTTGCTCTTGCTTCCTCTGTTCTGAGACATAGGGGCTTCCCTCTCAGTGGGTTTTCTTGTACACTTTTGTGAATCGACCCACTGTGTGTCTACAATCTGCATCTTCAGCCTCTCTGCTTCCATCTGTGCAGGTCCCTGTGCCATCAGGAAGGAGGGGAAGGTCAGGCGTGAAGAGGGGCCAAGATGTAAACAGGGGTGAAACACAGCAGAGAGGGGGGATTTTAGGGATTGTGATCTAAGGTTGAAACATCTCACAAACTGTACCCAAAGATCTGGTGGGCTGCTGCCTGCCCAGCACTAATCCACACGGAGCAGTCACCGTAACCGGACCAGATGAATGACATGCTAGACCTCTCGTGAGTCCTAGTGAACGGAAGGACTTGAGGATGGAGGATCTTTCCACAGGCAATCCTTCTTTCCGCTGCATCACTGACATTATTATACATATATCTAAATGCAGCCACCCCAAAGTCACCAGAAATTTCCCAAGCACTGACAGAAGCCCTCTTTTTTGTCTCCAGTGATATGTCATTTGTGTTTTAATAAATAAAGCTTGCCTGAAGATCAGAGAGTCAGCCTAACAGACCAGGCAAGTGGTGATACCCACTTTAATAGCCACAATAGCTTGCCATAGAAACCGAGCAGGAGTGGTGCAGGCCTTTAATCCCAGCCCTGGAGAGGAATATAAGACTGGAGGAGACAGCTCTCACACACAGTTTCATTTTAAGATTCCTGGAGGCAGGATCACCATTTCGGACTGAAGTAGAGGTAAGAGCCAGTGGCTGGCTGTTTTGCTTATCTGACCTTCAGGTTGAACTTCAATTTCTGTTTCTGAGTGTTTATTAATTGTGCTACACTTGTCCCAGCTTGAGAATACTTGGTCAGCAATGATGAAGGGGACACAGATCACAGATAGGAGGAGCAGCCACAGAAACCAAACATACCCATATACCGTATATGTTAGGGGATTTAGACTGGAAGAGGTCTTTCTAAGGAAGTACAATGATAAATGCCTATTTTTGTGCAGGGCTGCTGTGATGAACTCCTCAACCAGATGTTAATCATCCACTGAGTGATATTTCTTCCAGAGAGTGATGCTACTGTGTTGACTATTTATTGAAAAGTGAATAAACCAGGAAGAAAAGCCAGAAATCCTGGCACTGGTTTAGTGGAGCATCCAGAAGGTTAACTCCAACTCTATAATTAGGAGATTGTCTAGCCCAGGGTCTAGCCAACTATAGCCTACATTTGCTCTGCAGCTGATGATGCTTTGGGCCACAAGTACAACGAAGAGAGATTGGCGTAGAGAGTATAGATCACACAGTCCGCAGAGCCTAAAACATGTACTGCTTGCCTCTTTACAGCAAATGCTTTCTAACCCCAAGTCTGGAATGAAAATGTCCATGACACAGTGCAGGCCACATACAAAATACTAAAGCTACTGGCAGCCACCTTGAGATGTCAGCAAGTATGGACTCTATTTAACCTAATAAAATGCCAAAGCATAGTCAACCTAAAGGATTTTTTTAACATTATATATTTAGAATTATTGTTCTCAAAGTCCTGCAAAGCAGATCTATTTTTAACATTTGCATCATATCTCCATGCAGTTGGCTCCAGGTGAAGTGCTCTGTAGCTATGTGTGGGTCATGGCTAGTATTGTAGAAAGTCCAAGGCCAGGTAATGTAAAATTTGTATAAGCTTCAGAACAGGCACAGGCACAGGCACACACACACACACACACACACACACACACACACACACACACACACGGCAATATCCAATTGTAATTCTATTGGTGAACTGCTGAGAGCTGGTATACTTGCTTCTCAAAGAATTACCTTGTTATAAGTGAAATTGTGAGGTGTTTTTCTGAGGGTCCCTTGTTTGTGTTTACGAATGAGAGATCTAATAGAGTTAAACTCACCATTTAAAACCTTCCGGTGCTCAGTAAACACAATTACTTGTCACTTTAACATCCTTATTGGAGAGGTCTCTAGGAGAACCAGCATTATCTGCATAGGCTATTTTGGTTTCATCTATTGCCGTGATGCTTCTGACTCTCAGCTGGCAGGAAAAACAAATGCGATCTCAGTTTAAGAAGCTTCTTCCCTTCCCATGTCCCCTTAGTTTTTACTGCTTTCCTATCTGGTCTCAAAAATACAACCCAGCTAACCAGGCTTGACACAGCACAGCAGTAATCCTGTCTGCATAGCCTGTGCTACATAGCTTGCACTACATGATAGCAAGACTTTGTCTCAAAACCAAAATAGTTAGGATTATAAATCATTAGTGGAACATTTGCCTAGCATATGAGAGACTCTGAATTCAATCCTAGGGCCACACATACACATGTGAATACACACGCACACATGTCTATACACATTCATGCATGCACACGTGTACATACACACAAGCACATCTAAGCTATCCCCAACTGCTCTGCTCCTGGAGGCAGCCTGCGAAGGCACTTACATAAAGTTTGTAGGGAACTTCATTGTGCATGGCTGGTTGTGTTTTTTAAGTAATTATGATTACTATAATTACTCATTAAACTTTCTTCAAACTATATATAAAGTACAAGCCTAGAACACCTTAACCAAATGTTCAAGATTCAGCATGTTTTAGATTTAGAATTATTTAGGATTTGAAATGTTTGCACAGACTACCTGTAGAGCATTCCAGATCCAAACATTACATCTCCTCTGAGCAAAGTAGGGGCATTGGTCAGCACTCAAAAAGGTTTGGATTTTGTAGCATTTTGGATTTTAGATGTTTTGGATTTGGGATGCCTAAGCTATATAAGAAAAAAGTAAATAAAAGCTAATTAATTAATTATCAGAGTTGCCAAACCCTGAAGTAACTTTCAGGTGTTTTACAGATCACTACAGTATATAGTATTTAGCAATCATATATTGCCATCCATATTATGTGTGGGTGCTCGCGCACACACGTGTGTGTATTTTAGGTAGGCGTTCTTTTGAGTTTTAGGAGATCTACTGTAGCCTTTTGCCCTCCTCACCCTATATGTATATAGGGGAGGTTGTCATTATTTCATACAGATGATCATTTTATACACTCCTTTCCACTTTGGTCATTGCATCTTTCAAGTTTCTACAAATTCCTGGGTTTAGAATTAATTTGCTTTTAATAGCTGAGGAATACAAGCAGTGTGTGTATATCATAATATATTCATCCATATCTACTGATGGTCCCTCCCTTGGAAACAACTTTGTATATATGCCCGTCCTTACTGCTGCTTTGATCTTCTGAGGAGAAATTCCCAGCAGCGGGACTGCTGGGTAGCAGGAGAGATGGAATAAGAGATTTTACCACCAATGACTGAAGCAGTTTCTGTCTGTTTCCCAGAGATGTGGACAAGCCTTCCTGCTCTGCATCTACCCCACAGAAGATATGACTGGTCTTCCTCTTCACTTCTGGGTGTAAAATGACAACTCAAGACTCCCCCATGCTCCCAATTTGCTCAGGAGATATTGTCTTTTTCTCTTTCAGAATATGAGCCTAGTCTTTAACCTACATCTCATAGCCAGAACCAGTCCACACCCTTGCTGTGAGACAATGGTTTTACCCTGTAAAGATTTGTTTCTTGTACTTGTTTAATAAAATGCTGATTGGCCAGTAGCCAGACAGGAAGTATAGGTGGGGTGAACAGTCAGGAAATAGAGGCAGAGCAACGAGAACAAGAGAATTCTGGGAAGAGGAAAGATTCAGTCTGCAGTCGTCACCTGGACACAAAGAAGGCCAGACACAGAGCAGGATGTGACTGCCTCGCTGAAAAAGGTGCCAAGCCACGTGGTTAACACAAACAAAAATTATAGGCTAATATAAGTTATAAGAGTTAATACGAAGCCTGAGCTAATAAGCCAATCAGTTTGTAATTAATGTAGACTTCTGTGTATTTCTTTGGGACTGAATGGCTGTGGGACCATGAGGGACAGAAACATCAGTCAGCACATCCTCTCTGCAGTGTTCGCTGAGACAGAGAGTTAAGAAGCAACCAGGACTGTGGCTTGACAGTTCTCAGTTGATGGTGCCTGGCTCCTTGATGCTCCCTGCCACTGACACTATGCTGGACTAAATTACATGACGTGAAACGTCCCTCTAGCCCTTATGAGATTATAAAAATCAGCCTTTGCATTGTTATGGGGGATGGTCTAATATCCTCGGGAGAAACTGAAGAAGATTGCTACGACAGCTTCTCTTTAAAGAGACTCCTCTGGCTTCCCCATGCCACCCCTCTCATGGTAGCTATCTCTGTCTCTCTGTCTCTGTGTCTTTCTCTCTCTGTCTCTGTTGTCCCCCTCCCCCCATTCTATCTTGATGCTGTTCCCTCCGGGCTTTAAGTGAAAGCCTCTCCTTTCCTTTAAGGACCCATCATGTTAGATAGCCAGATATTTTATATTGTTTCTGTCTAATGTTCTCCCTCCCACCTCAAAACCAATGAGAAGCCTCCAGGCCCCCTCATCTTAATAAACATCATACTAAGAAGGAATTATTATATGTCAGCTTCCTTCCTGAACTGACCACGGTTATTCTAATAGTTACAAGTAGGGTTGAGCATTGCTTCAAGGTTTTATTGATGATTTGGAGTCACTGTTCTGTGAGCTACCACTCATATCCTTTGCCTATTGGTCTGACTGGTTATTTTATATTGATTCTAAGAGTTCTTTGTATATTATAGCTATGAATTCCTTATAACTGTAAGTATTTATTCTGTATATTTCGTTCTTATTTTTACAGCTGAGTATAGCATTTTTTTCTGGATAAAAGGACAAATCAAAAATCCAATATTCTGAAAAATCTCAGATTAAAGTGCCCAGCAGGGCAGGTTTATGGTGAAGTGGTCTTTTCCCTTGGGTCACAGGTTGAACACATTTTTCTGTATGCTCATATGAAGTTTTTTCCTCTGTGTGGCAAGAAAAAAGAACAAACCTCTCAGAGATCCCTTTATTTTCACATAAGAAGGTAGGTCCTATTGAGTCTGAGTCCTGTCCCTGAGTTCTCTTGTAGTCTTAATTCTTCCCTGGTGGCCCTGTCTCCAAACATATATGAATTTGAGAGGGATATAAGTCCATGTCCAGCAGACAGGTTCTATAGCAGAGAACACACAGAGAGGGAAAAGACACTGTGATGTGTATAAAACACTTAAATCTTCACAATAATTTCCATTCCAGCTTGACAGGGAAACAGCTGGATGGTTCCACTCACCACCATATATACCCTGGCCCCCTCCCCCATCACAGAGATAGCAGAATAGTCCCAAGCCATGAAGTGGTCTGGAGCAGCATATCTCAGTCAATGTCTAGATCTCCTTGTTCCAGCTCTAGATCAGGGCAACATGCAATACTCATTGTCCACCACACCCAAAGGGCCATGTGAGTCTCTGATATATTGAGAAGAGTATTTTGAGCCATGACCCATTTCTTGTTTCCTGGCACATGGATCTAAAATCCCTAAGTCTCTGGAGAGATGTTCCTTTGTGTGCTAATGAGGAAACTAAAGGCTGGGACTCCTCATAGCTTCAGAATGGGGGACCTGGTTTCCAGGGCTCCTCCCAACCTCAAGATGTGGGACCTGGTTTCCAGGCTCATAGCCTCAGAATGAGGGACCTGGTTTCCAGGGCTCCTCAATGCCTCAGAATGGGGGACCTAGTTTCCAGGTTCATAGCCTCAGAATAGAGGACCTGGTTACCAGGGCTCCTCACAGCCTCAGGATGAGGGACCTGGTTACCAGGGCTCCTCACAGCCTCAGGATGAGGGACCTGGTTACTAGGGCTCCTCACAGCCTCAGGATGAGGGACCTGGTTACCAGGGCTCCTCACAGCCTCAGGGGAGGGACCTGGTTACTAGGGCTCCTCACAGCCTCAGGATGAGGGACCTGGTTACTAGGGCTCCTCATAGCCTCAGGATGAGGGACCTGGTTACTAGGGCTCCTCACAGCCTCAGGATGAGGGACCTGGTTTCCAGGGCTCCTCACAGCCTCAGGATGAGGGACCTGGTTACCAGGGATTCTCATAGCCTCAGAATGAAAGACCTCATTTTCAGAAGGCCAACTATGCATCTAGAATAGTGGTTCTCAACCTCCCTAATGCTGCAACCCTTTAATACAGTTCCTCGTGTGGTTGTGACCCCCAACCATAAAATTATTTCCATTGCTACTTCATAACTGTAATTTTGTTACTGTTATGAATTGTAATGTAAATGTCTGTGTTTTTTGATGACCTTAGGTTGTTTGTGCCCCCAAAGGATTGCAACCCACAGGTTGAGAAGCACTGGTCTAGAAGGTTGGAAATTCTAGATCCAAATCCCTGATCTGTTAGGAGAGAGGAGTCAAAGGTTATGATGGTCACCAGTGATTTACTGGATCTCAAATGAGCAATGAAATCAACATAATAAGACAAAAGGAAAAGTTTCAAGGCATCCAGGTTGGTAAGCAAAGACATATACATAGCAGGCAAATGAGCAGATGTACACTCCAGTACCCCTGGGGCAGATGTTCCTGTGCCCACACCTCAGCCTATGTAAAATATTATTTATTATAAACTGGTATTAATAACTAAATTGCTTTTCTGGACTCTGAGCTATTCCAAGACCTTACTGAACTTAAGAAGTCGATCATAGAAACTGTCAGTGGCCTGAGGACTTCCCTTACCCCTTAGCAATCTCTGCTAGGTAAAGCCAGATAGTGCCTATGCTACTGAAGAAAAGAACTTCAGGATGAGCCAGAAGAAAGCAAACTTAGTTATTTTATTTAGATAAGGAAAAGAATGTGTAGAGGGAGCAGGAAAAAGAGAGCCAGATAGATGGGCAGACATAGGAAATCACTGTATGCATCAAGGAAATGGATGCAGATTTCTTAAGAGACTTATGCTTAGATGTTTTACAATGGATACATCTGTGTGTGATTTGTTTTCTCTTTCTAAGTTATTTTGTTCAACTTAGAAAATAATCTATACCAAGTTTTCAAGATCAAACTTAAATTTTTAAGTAAAGTGAAGACATGTGACCTGGTTTATTTGTTTCTGTTACCTTAAATTTTTCCTTTTGTAGGGCTGGAGACATGGCTCAGCAGTCAAGAGCATGTAATGCTCTTGCAGAGGACCTGAGTTAATTCCTAACTCCACATGGCAGCTCGCAACCATCTGCAATTCCAGTTTCAGGGCATCTGATGCCCTCTGATTTCCTCAGACTCTTGCACTTACATTGTACACAACATACATACACTCAGGGACACACACATGTGTGTGCACACATACATTATACACATACATACATAAATTCAGGGACACACACACATGTGCATGCACACATATTGTATACAACATACATAAACTCAGGGACACACACATGTGTGTGCACACACATTGTACACATACATACATAAATAACCCAGACACATGCATGTGTATGCATACACACATTGTACACATACATACATAAACTGAGGAACACATGCATGTGCATGAACACATGTATTGTACACATACATACCTAACTCAGGGGACACATGCATGTCTGTTCACACACACATTGTACACATACATACATACACTCAGAAACACATGCATGTGCATGTCCACACACACAGAGAAAGAGAAAAAGAGAAAGAGAGAGAAAGAGAATAAATATATTTTTTAAAAAATCACAAGAATTTTATTTTCTTTTGTAAATGAAGTTATTAGGCAGCTATATGAATTGCCCTGTTTAGACTTAGGGGTGTGAAAATGCTAATGTACTTAAACTAAGGCCATAAGTAGGTGTACTTTGTCCTTTTTCTCCCCAAGACAGGATTTCCTTGAGTACTATCTCTGAAAACATTTTTCATTTTATTAATTATGCTAAAGTTTCAGACTTGTAGCCAGATTATAGAGTTTTTTTTGCCATCCCATGTCCCTTAATTTTCCCTGTCTTTCTATCTTTCCTCATACTTTCTTTGTAACCAAGTTAGATGGAAGCATAGATAACCTGGGATCCCAGGGTGGCAACTGATACAAAATGTTCTTATGGGGCTAAGTCATTTGAGCCCATAGCCTACTGTAGATTTGAATTTAACTGTGAATGACCAGGCTAGAACTGGAGAAGCAGCCTCTTTTTCTCTCTCCCTCCATGTTCCTATAGCCATTCCCCCCAACCCCCATAACTTGCCCAAAGGAAATGAAGAGGACCACTGTTAACTGATCTTAAATTTTGCCCTACAGGATAAAGAGTCACAAGAAAGGGGGAGTAAACGTAGACAGATAAGAGCGGATCTTTTTCTCTTCCACACCTGTGACAGGCTCCGCTGAACCACCAGTAGCCTCCTGGAAGAAAGACTCATGTCTCCTGCTGATGTCTGTATCAGGCAACTATGGCTCAGTCCCTTGGGGACTGCAGGTCTGTGCAATCTTCCCACCCAAGAGGATGTCCCATCCCAGAGGTCCCCAACAGTAACTAATACAAGTGAGGCCATCTTGGTGCAATTTGAGACAACAGTGGAGATCCTTTAAGCTGTCAAGTGTTCTTGGGAACTGAATCAAGGCTACCTGTCCAGGTTTACTCCAGCCCCTTGTCTTTCCACAGAGGTGGGGTAAAGAAAAATTCTCCAATAGCTCATCTCATATCTGATTCTGTGTTCCCGAGACTCCTCTCTAGGACAGCTTAGAATAAGGATGACCTTACCAGAATTTGACCCAAGGACTTGAGATAAAACAAGCCTCGGACTGGGTAGGGCTGGCCTTGATGTGAGATGTAGGTACAGGCTCCCTGGAGATCTTCTACCTCTCCATGTAGGACATCTGCTTCTGACCCCACCGACTCCATCTATGTAAGTCATTTTCATTGCTTTATCACTCAACCTCATCTCAAAAGTCACAGATAGAAAATGAAGACCCTGGCTCTTTTAGCCAAATCACTATGAAAGGATGCATGGCAAATTGCCTCCCTGGACTTATTTAACACAACCCTCCAATGTTTATTCCCCATTGTGGTGCTTACTCTAATTCAGTTATTTGTGGTTGTCAAACAGAGATGGAGAGGTCTCCCAGTTCTGAGAGCAATTCTCCACATCAAGACCACAATGCCCAAGCATTTCCCAAGGCATAAGAGCCAACACATACCTGCTGTAAAATAATCCTGCATACTGTGTGAATATATGTAGCTATGATTGGTTTAATAAACAATCTGACTGGCAGCCAATAGTTGAACAGGATGAAGTTAGCTGGGAAAGCCAGACTGAGAATGTTGGGATAAGGAAGGGCAGAGTCAGAGGAGTCACCAAACAGAGAACGAGTCAGACACACAACATGGGATAGAGGTAAAAGCCACAAGTTTCAGAGCAGCACAAGATTAATAAAAAAAAATTAGTTAAGTCCTAAAAGCTAGTTGGTAACAAGCCTCAGCTATTGGTCAAGCATTTATAATTAATATACGCTTCAGTGTGTTTATCTGAGAGTGACTTCAGGATAGGAAAACTCTGCCTACACATACCCATGATGAGGGATTGATCACGAACTCACAGAAGCTGATACTGTCTGCCACACCATGAAATAAACACTAACCTGCCTGTTATAAGTACAGATTTGAGTCTTAAAAAGTACCTGCTGTACTAGGGTTTTATGCCCCAGAACAAAAAAATATGTCAGGAATACATGGTAAGGTAATAGAAATAGAGACAATTTGATAAGAAAGAGAATGTATCTCTGAGAATGGGTGTGGGCTGGTGATCAGAGAAAAGGCATGGGCTCTAATGCACTAGATTACTAGACTCGTGACCCTTTGTAGGTCATATGCATAGCATCTACCATATTACATACTTTATTCTTTTCTCAAGTGTGTTCAGTTTGGTGCACACAGCCCAAACAAACCAAGGTGGAAAAAGGTTTCCTGTCTGTCAATCTTTTTTTTTTCAACTGGTTTCTTTCATTTGTTGATCTTTAAACATTCTAAATTATGTGTATTTTATATGTGCGTGTGCTGGTGTGTGTGCGTTGGTGTGGGCTTGTGTGCCATGTCAGGCGAGGTTTGTTGACAATTCGTGAGTGTGCTTCTCTCCTTCCACCTTGTGTGTGTGCCAGGGACTAAATCCAGACTTTCAGGTTTAGAGGCAAATGCCTTATCCAGCTAAGCCATGTGTCGGTCCTCTCATATCTTAATCTTGATGCTGTTTCCTCTAGTCCCTGGTCTCCTGCAACATGTCCATTCCTATGGATGCCTACCGGCAACACGAAGAAGGATAGAGAAGCACAGTTACAAAGCCCTGGTTTCTCCTGCGACCAAATGGTTATGTGAAATTTTGCACGACCGCACCAAGCCTTAGTTTCCCATCTGAGCTCCAGGAGGACAGACTTAACTTAGAGCTTTGCTGGCCTGGGAATCATTGATTTAATTTTCCCAAAGAATTGTTTTATATATTCTTTTTATTTTCCAGAATTGACACACTGGACTCCTAACCCTCGCAGGTCCTTAGAGAAAGTTGAGCGTGTCTGTCTCTGTTTGTTTCTGTTGGGCTGGATTCAACAGTGAAATTCTTCCCAAACTCTCATTTCCTGGGGTTCTACTTCTGAACATTCCAATTTGTGGGTGTTTCTTAGATATGAGCTCCAAATTGCACATCTGGAGCTGGTCTCTCCTCATCGCCTGCCCTCAGTCTGAGAAGTTTATCGGTCCTCTTGGAGAAGTTCCACCATACCATTAGCATTAGATGCGGGTGTCACACATTGCAAGCCTTTTCGTTTTTGGAAACATCAGAGCCAGAAAATCCAACCAGATTCACTCAGTGCCTGGCTCAGAGTTAGGGTTGAGCCTATTTGTGAAGTGCAATTAATTTCATGTGGGGGACAAATGATGCAATCCATGTTCTTGTTGAGAGTGGGTGTCAGGTGTGCCATGATCCCACATGGGTGAAAGAGTGCTCACACTCCTACAGACATCCCCATAGATGCATACCTGCACACAGATACCCACATACTAGAAGATGACAATAGTAGGAGAATTGGCTGGAGAGGGGACATGTTTTTGCAAGGGACACAGAGAGAAATATGGGAAAGACTAATATGTTGCCACAGACCTCACATCAAGAGACTGCATGTGGATCCTCTGTGTCCCTGAAGTTAACACCATTGATAAGGTATTTACATACACATGATGTCCTCTGGTCTTTCCCACCCTACAGGCATGCACTATTCCTACTCTCAGACCATCCTCCGTAGGCAAGCTGACTACAGCACGGCCAAGTTCTCCTTCCCAATCACCTCTGTCAACCTCTTCTCAATAAAAAGATCATCGCAAACATCACCCTCCATTTTAGCAGTCTTTTCTTAGTAGCATCTAATTATGGTTTTGTGTGTGAGATCATAGTCACTTCATCATCTATCTTCTCATTGAAATAAAAATTTCCCTTTTAACACAATATTTTATTGATTATTTGAAAATAATCACATCATACACCCTGATCACTTTCCAGTCTTTCCATGTCTGCCCCTCTCCCACTCTTGTGACCTCCCCCACCCCAACAACAACAACAACAAAATACAAGTTCAATCTGTGCTATCTGGAGACTCACTGGAGCATGGTCAAACTCTAAGGCCTGCCCCTTAAATAGAACTGAGTCCTTCTTCTCTTGCATCCCTGCCAGAAGCCGTCAGTTGTGGAAAGAGAGACTTCGGCATCCTTGTCACACTTTTGAAGGGTTCTTTCAATGTCTTCCTGTTCAAATTGTTACTCTGGGGGTGGGGAGAGATGAGGAATGGGATGGGTTGTCACAGCAGACTTCCCTGTCCCTCTTTCTCAGCTGCGCACCTACAGTCATCAATAGCACTGCCAAAGTAGCTTCCTTGCTCTTTACAGTCAGCAGGACCGTGCATCATGGGCTTGGCGTGGCTTCTGGCAACAGCACAGCCCATAAACACAGACCCCCCAGCTGCAGTGGGATCACTGACCCTGGCAAGGCCCTTGGAGGTAGCCCATCCCTTGGACATTAACATGGTATAAGGTGACAGAACAGATCGTTCACATCAGTATGGCAGTGCGGCCCTCGGACATAAGCATGACTTCAGGCTGCAGCATAGACCAGTGACATTCACATGACCTTTGGTGATAATGCAGGCCATTGTATCCACACAGACCACTGTTGTTGGGCCATGAACTAAAAATTTCTTTCTTTTTTCTTTTTCTTTCTTGCTTTTTTTTTCTTTTTTTCTTTTTTTTTTTTTTTTGAGACAGTGTTTCTGTGTAGCTTTGGATCCTATCCTGAAACTCACTCTGTAGACCACCTGACTTCAAACTCACCAAGATCCACCTGTCTCTGCTTCCTGAGTGCTGGGATTAAAGGTGTGCACTACCACTACCCAGCTTATAAATTTCTTTAAAGGTAAGAATACACGTTTTCTCACTCATTTTGAATTACCAGAATCTGATGAAGTTCTCTGTCAATGAATCATTGCTGAGTAAGTCAAACTGGATTTTCAGGGCAATCCTACAGCCAGAGTCTACACTCTCAAGACTCCCCGTGTTCCTTTCCCTGGCTATATCTGCCACATTACACCGCAATGGACCCATACCTTGGCTGCTTTGCCACCTCATCTGTCCAACTCATGTCACCAGGAAGAAAGACTGCTTTGTGATCACTGTCTGTAACACAGGGCCCAGTGTCAAGCGCTTGATGGGTCCTCCAGAAGCAGTTCACGTGCACTGCTTCCTGGCTGCCGTGATGGAAACAGCTTCTCCCACGGCTGCAATGTCCTGCCCTTCCTCAGACGCAGCGCGATGGAGTCTGCCGATCATGGGTTCAGACCCTGAAAGTGTGAGCTACAGCAAATCTCTCTTCTCTTCAAACTGTTTTCCTTGGGTGTTTGTCACAGGGGTGGAAACTGGCTGATGTGTGGCTGTTTGGACTTCAGGGTAGCTTTAGGAGACACAGCTCACTGCAGCGCATCCTTGGAGGCGGCAAGCCCCCATCTCATGCTGTTTAACCACTCTCTGCCTTATTTTCTTGCAGCAAAATCCTAAGGAAGAACTGTCAGATCAAACTGTAGCTTCGTCAGAGTTGATTTCTGAAAGCCTCTCTTCCATCCTCTCCCTTCCTGTTGTGAGGCTTCCTCTTCCTTCTACTGTAGAGTCTCCTGGGAGCTTACAGGAATCCATCCCTGTGTGTCACTGAAGGTGAAGCAGACTTCGGAGTCTAAGGACATTTCCCCATTATAACAGTGTATCAGACACAACAATGGAGGAGGTCTGAAGGAGCGGTCCTGGAGATGCTGAGCCAGTCCAGGTAGTTCTCTTGCCTATTGGAATCATCTTATAGTCAAATAGAAGCTCCAGGAACAGGATATTAAGGGATCCTGAGGAAGAGACTGTATGTAGGCCGGCAGCTGAAGCAGAGGGAACACTCCATGGGGTATGCCGGGCCTGCACAGCCACTGGGTTAATAGAAACCTGCAGTCACAGCCAAGCATCACTTTGGTGCTAGCCATGAGCAATGTTACCAGCCTGTATCCCAGACACGGCCTCTAGTCCCACACCTTCGCACTAACCTGCTGGGAGAAAGTAGGCTCTTCCCCGGTCTATGCCCCAGGTGTGCTGTGGGGGAGGATTTGAGTGGGAGGGGAGTGGACTATCTAGCCCCTCCACACTCACACATCCTCCGAGCGTCTGTAATGACCCCTCTTGGCGAAAGGAAAAAAATCAACACAACAGCAAACAGGGAGAAAGGGCAACGAGCGCAAGCCAGGCCTTCATCTGCTCAGTCAGTCTAAACAGAAATCACTTACCCTAAGCGGCAATCAGTCCCCGATGGCCTCCTTTCCAAATGCCTCGTATGACAATGAGTGATTTGTAACAACATCCAATCAGGCGCACCTAACCTTCCTGTAATTGCCTGTCCTTTTCAGTGTTCTTAAAAGCTTTCCACTGGAAGAGAACATACGCTCCTTGCCAGAAACGGGCTATTACAGAGGAGGGAGACACCCCCACCATTCCCCTCCCTTCCTCCAAGCCCATCTCTGTACCCACCCAGGCTCTGTGGCCCTGCAGAAGGAACCTCCCTCTCAACCCCACCCTCACCCATTCCCCTGCCCCTTCCTGGCTTCTAGAAGCTAGATCTGAGCTGCTCCAGGTCACCCTGCAGACTCTTGCATTCCCTTCCAGGCCAGAAGAAGGGGCAACTATAGTGTTTTCGTTCAGGCCAAACGGTGTCATCAAAACAAGAAGAACCAGACACCTGGAGGTCTGCAAACGTGTCCTGAGTCACAGGGTTTGTCCTGAGCTTCCATGCAGGAATGGAGAGAAGACAGGGCACACACTTGAACTCTGTGCTCTGACCGGAATACCAGTGTCACCCTGCTAGCCGAGGGCGGTGGAAGGCTGTGGAAGGCTAGGGATACCCCTCCATGCCACAGCCCACCCTGCAAATGGCAGAGGTGAGGCTAAGACCTGCACTCTGAAGCCTACTGAATCATGACCACAAAGGTGAGGGAAGGGACCCATGAGCCAGCAAGAGGGTCATAGGTGCTAAAACGAAATGTGAAAATGTGGAAATTCTATGAAAAGGAAAGTTCTAGGAGCCTACTAGCAAAAATCCAGCTATATCATTTATTACTTTGAAAGTCTAGAATGATCTCTCACTCCCCCAAACAAACCACACTCACTTCAAATCTTCTCATGTTTCTTCAACCCATGGGATTCATTCTACAGATATATCTTAGCACCATTAAAAAAAATGAGAAAGGAATTGAGAAGATGGCTCAGTCAATAAAGTGTCAGTCATGCAGACTTGAGGGCCTGAGTTCAGATCCACAGAGTCCATGTAAAAAGCCAGGTGTGCTACACATGCCCATAATCCCTGTGCTGGAGAGGCAGAGGCAGGAGGATCCCTGGGATCAGGTAGCCTGCTGAATCAAAGTCCAACTGAATCAAAGAGTTCAGCGTTCAGGAAGAGATTCTATCTCAAACTAAAATAGAAAGTGATTGAAGAAGATCCGCCATTGAATCTGGCCTTTATACACATGTTTACATGCATGCATGTGTGCACCTATACACATGACTATATGCATGTATGTACACCTATACTAGTCAGGGTTCTCCATAAGAAGAGAACCAATATGATGAATACACAGACATAAGCATGCACACACCACACACACACACACACACACACACACACACACACACACACACACTGAGTGAGCTTACATTAAGATAGCAACAACAACTGAATTACAGTGAGTGCTGAGAACCCAGAAATGGCTTAGTCCTTAAGACTGGGAGCCTCAGCAGTTGGGATAGTCTCTCACTGGGGAGGCTGACCACCTGGCAGTTACTCAATCCACAAGGCTGGGTGTCTCAGTGGTCCCAATCTGGTTCTGAAAACCTGGAAAGTCTCTGGAGAGTTCCTGGTTCTTAGGGCGGAAGATAGGAAATTTTGGTTCTGCTATCAAAAAAGGAAGCAACAGCAGCACCTGCAGCGGCAGGATAGATCAACTGGGCAGCAAGAGGGAAGCGAAGGCAAGCGAAAGGTAACAATATCTTCCTTCTGCCACATCCTTTTTATCTGAGCAGCTTCCAGAAGGTGACCCCCACATTCGAAGTGATTCTTCCCAAATCAATAACGCTAACCATAACAGTTTTTCAGCTGAGGTTTCCTATTCAGGTGATTCTAATTTGTGTCGAGTTGATATTAAAACCAACCACAATAATACACACCCCCCCACGGGTGTACACATACACAAAGCCATTCAAGATGTTGTCTCAGCCCATTCTGGGACTGAAGATGGTAGGAAAGACATCTTCAGATGGCTAGGGACTGGCCAAGGATAGTCTGTGTTTCAGAGGTACCCCCAAGGGGGGAGACAAACGACAGCTAGTGGAGAGAAGTCAGGAGAGTTTCTGGAATTAGGGAATGGTCTAGGAGAGTTATCCAGACAAACATGTGGAGAGTGGTGGGAAGTGAGGGGTAAAAGGAGGAGCAGACAGGGAAAGAGGGCATATGGACCTGTTTCCACCCCAGAGCCAGCAAGTGGCCTTCTCTCAGACTGGTGATCCTACCTTTTAGGCAAGTGAAATCAGGCCAGAAATTTCCTTTGCTCCGGTCTGAGAATACCGAGGGGAATCTGTCCTCTGAAGTCTTGCAAACTAGGGAACACTTCCCCCCACTAGGCCCCTTGTCTGTTCCGAGCCTGAGTCCTAATCTTTCATTCCCAGATCTGTTGTGCCCCACTGGAACAGAGGTTGCGCTGGAACTTCCTAACGGATCCAGAAGAGACAGTCCAGGAAACACCATCCTCTCTCCATCTTAGCGCATCAATGAGAAGGCACAGGAATGGTTTTCCCTGCCACTCAACCCAAATTATCCTCTCTGTGTTGAGCTACATCCTGTTGCTCTTTCAAGATACACCTCCTCCACGAAGCCTGCCGATCTCCCGTCCTGGACGCAACTCCACACTTCTCGCTATGTGTTTGGTATACGCAGCAGTGCCAAAGCTGTCTCCCTGGGAATGCATCAGTTGTTCCTTGTCCCCAGACACACTTAAGGGCTCTGTGGGAGGGGCCGGCATCCTACCTCTCCGTCCTCTCCCCTGGTATTTGAAATAGTGGCTTAGTTCTGCTGAGAGCTTAAGAAACATCTGTGAATTAATTGACTGATAAAAGGCTCTGAAATTTGCAAGCAATGCTGTCTTTTAATCATAGCCCTGGGAACTCCAGATGGAATTCTGTTCCTTCCTACCTTTCCCTCTCGTGGGAAGTTGACAGTTTCAGTCCGGTTCTACTTTCAGCCCAGTCCTTTATCAAGTCCCAATCTCATGCCTGTGAGCACCACCACCAATGGAGGCCCACGGCTCAACTCTTCCAAGATGGCAGATACTTGAGGACTTCGTACAGAAATCCAAAGAGGGTCCCTGAGGGAGGCTGCCAAGGTACAGCGTGGGTCCAGTCACAGTGCTACTGAACCTTTGACATTGTCCCACCACTGTCTCTTATAGCTATTCTCTGTTGTCACCTGCTCTATACAGGGGCAGCACATCCAGCTCTACCATGATGCTCACTCTTTTTTAGAGTAATCACGTGTCTGCCAATGCTCACATCCTTCTTCTCCCATTCCCAGACTTTATATCTCTCTGTGGCAGAGGATATGGTTTTCTCTATTCTGTATCTCCAGAGCCATGTGTGCTTATTGGAAGTAACTGAAACTCATGGAATGTCCTAGGGAAAGGAAAAGAGGAGGAAGGAAGTGTATGAGAGGGAGAAAGGATGGGTGAAGGGAACCAGAGGCCTCAGGAGTCACCTTTTACTCAAGCTCCAAGTAGAATTCAGTCCCACTCAGACACAGGGCAGAATCTGCCCCCCTGCACAACAGCATCAGACTCTCACTTGTCCCACCACTTCTCAGTTGTCTCATCTTTAGAAATGGGGAAGAGAGCAGTACGGACCCCAGAGTACTTAGAATGCTTAAATAAATTACTACATGCAGAATTCTTCTCATGCTGCCTGTCAGAGAATAAGCAATCCATCACATTAACCATCGTCTTTACCATTCTCGTTACAGGCGGAATGGATCCTCTGGGCCATCCGAGTCTACACCTGGTTGCAAGATGCTCTCGTCTTCTTCTGGGTAGACTCTCCCTCCAGCTAAGGGACAAGCCTACTCTCTCCTATGCATTAAATCGCCTCCTGTTGTGTATACTTGAATGTGTGATTTATTGGGTATGGCTGCATGTGCTTTATAGTTCCTTCGCGGGGACAGCCTGCAACAGAGTGCAAACAAAAGGTCCAGAATGCCTCATTTATACCTTGCTGTCTGAGATCAAGGAAATGTTCAGGCTGAGCAAAGTTTCCAGATGACAGAGCTTTAGTCTTCCAAACATGAACTTTCCTTATTTTAGTCGTTGTTGATGATGCCATTGTGGCAACTCCCTACTTGCTGTGAGCTCTGCTGGTGTCCAGTATGGTGTCATGGAAAGGGAGCCGAGGCCCCTTACCATTTGCATGTCCATACATCTCTCTGGGCATCACTCATTTGCAAAAGTGGTGGTGCCCATCTCTTCCCATAGCAGTCATTCTCAGGATCCAAGGGCGCAATGCCTATGACAGTACTGGAGGAACTGTAGAGAGCCCCAGCAATGTCCCGTGTTGCGTAGAGAACCTAGGAAGCTAGTCAGGCTACAAAGCCATTTGCCCCTACACTAAGTGTCCTGGTTACTCTGTGCTGAGCTGTAGTTTCCTCAAGCTCTAACACTGCCATTAGCTCTTCCAGGAAGAGCCTACTCAACTCTTAACCTTCCTGCTCTTGCAGGACTCTTCGATCCCATCGCCACCATTTCTGGCGCACAGCATGCTATCCACTGCCACACCAAAGGAGTTCACTGCCTAACTCTTTAAATAGTAAGCACCGTACTATTCCTGAAAAGACAGAAACATCAGACATACATAGGGGCAGGCTGACTCCCGAGAATCATCTAATTCGGTGCTATAGGATAAGGAGTCTGAGCCCCAGGAAGAAGGAACAATTTATTATCCAACATGTGATTAGCAGCAGAGTTGGGACTAGAATTAGATTGTCAACCTGAGCAGACCTCGTTTGGTCTGGAGGAAGCTGAATGAAAGGCATATGCACTGCACTTTCTGTTGTTTGTCTATTCACTTCTAAGTCTGCATCAAGATCCATGTGACTCCGCCATGTAGGGCCAGAAGTGATGAGACCAGAAACTTCCCTGGAAGCTGAAAGACCAGACTGAGCTGTGAGTTGACAGGATCAACCTGTGGAGCTCAGATGCCCTGGCCAAACACAGACCTGGGGCTTACTCCCATCTGAACTCTGCATCCGTCCCCTCTCTGGTATGCAATGTCAGTGGTGGCCCAACCACAATTTCTTCCATTTCAGCCTGTGGACCAACAGCATCCTCTGAGAACCTACTAGAAAGGACAACTATGAACTCTACCCAAGACCTGCTGTATCAGGCTCTTTCCAAAGTGCCCAAGTGACTTGCAGGCATATCACAGCAGTCATACCTGATGATTCTGAATTTTCCACTTCTGTTCCCTTCTTGTCCCATCCTCAGGTACAGTCACCCAAAGATCCTGAAGAGAATCGGGAGTTTCCTGGGCTTCCCCTACTTTACAAGGTGGTCTCTGCCTGCTATCAGAAACCATTTCCCTGCTCTCCTGATGCCTGAGGTCACTGCTCACAGGAAGTTTTCAGGATGAGAAAAGGAAATTACACTGTTCTACCGTGAAGAAAGCCATTACCAGACTTCTCAGTGAGGAAGGAAGAGTTCAGCTGCTCACAGACCCGGATAAGCATCTCTTGACTTCCTGGGGCTGTTCTGCTCCTTACACAACTCTTCATCTAGAGAAATGGCCTGACTGTCATGTGAGTTTAATCATTTCCCCCAGTTGCATGGGCAAATGCCAGGGGGATGCAGGCAGTGGGGGAGAGCTGCTCCTTCCCCGGATGGCTGTAGCTTATTTGGTACCCAAAGGACATCCTTCTTAAACGGATCTGTACATCATAGTCTGGAAACGGGGTCCAGAGAGGGAGGACATCCTCTAGGATCTTTGCCTTTGAGGGCTGGGAGCTCAGGGCTCCTGGGACTCCAAAGGCTTCTCTCCGCTTGGTACCAGGCCTGCTGTAGTACAACCACAGCAAGGATGATAAAGCTTCGTGTTCAGAAATAGGTCAGTAATTTCATATGAGATATAGAGAGATTTTTTTCAGACAACTTAGGCTCATCCTGGTAAAACCCAATTCATTCCCCCCTCCTCCACCCGCTGTTCAGCTTGGCCTCTTTCTAGACTAGGAAGGCACTCATCTGTCTGAAATGGAATGCACAGGATTAATTGGTTTGGGCTGTGTGTGCACATCATTAGAACAAAATCCAGACGAGGAAAGCACAGTGCCTTTTCCTGTCCTTGCCCGCCCCCTCCCCCACCCCCGCCCCTGCCCTGCTGTCACACCCACAGTGCTGAGAACAATTCTTGGGCTGCAAGATGCTCAGTAGACCTAGGTGAAGGACCTGATAAATGAAACTGAAGCCTGGCTGAGTGCCTGAGAGATAACGACAAAGTGACAATATTTCTTTACTCCCAGGTTGAACTCATGGGTTAGTCAGGGGACGTTTCAAAAGTTGGACAGGTTCTACCACCGGCTGAGTATGAACGATGCTACCTTTCCAACACAGGCTGTCCCCACCCAGCACGGGTATTGGAAAATTAGTCTTCCTTTTCTCTCTGCTAAGCTGTCACTTGTCGCCTGAAGTAGCATGGAACTGTCAGCAAGGGAAAGTTAGAAAGTGCTCTGCAGAAGAGCAGGCATGAGGTGCGGGCACTACAATCTGTCATGGGTGGGGGAAGGGGCGGGGGAGGCAGCCCTTCTCAGTTTCAACATGTCACTCCCTGTGCCCACCACCCTCTCCCTGTTTCAGGTTCTCATCCCAGATGGAGGATGTCAGCCTGAGAAAAGATGCCATGACCTTGATCTGTGTCACAACATACATGAGCCCCAAAGGCAAGGTGACTTCCGGAGGTCATTGAATTCAAGACAACAGTGACAAGGCCAGCCCTTGAGTTTTCTGAGTTCCACCCTGGGCCCTTGTGCTCCTAACAGCTGTGTCCCTATTTCCTTAATCCCTGTCACACTGTACTTCTGATTTCCTCCTGGCTAGAAACGTAAAATAAAACAAGATACTGGAGCTTGCTAAGACTGTTTGTAAAATGTAATGATGTAGGCACTATTTCTATTTGCTCCACATTCTATGTCATTAAGGAACTACAAAATAAAAACAGGATTTAATTGCACAGCTTTCGGAAGAGCTAAATCCAGAACATTCCACTCACCAAACACTAGCACAGGGCAACTGGCTCTCGTTTACTATTGGGATGAATGGATAATGGGACAGCCGCCTCTTTATGAAGACAAATTGGCAGTTTCTTGCAATGTTAAGCAGAATCTTGCCATAGAGTCCTACAGTCACACCCCATGATTCCCACCAAGATGAGTTACAAACTTAGGTCCATGTCAGAATGAGGATGTTTATAGCAGCCTTATTCATAATTACCCAAACTTGGAAGCAATCAATATGCGCCTCTATGAATAAACAGATTCGGGGACTCAGATACGATGAATTGTTATATAGTAATAAAACAGAAACAAGCTATCGAGCCAGACAAAAGATGTGAAGAACCCT
The DNA here is from genome assembly GCA_004026605.1 of Ondatra zibethicus. Taxonomy (NCBI): domain Eukaryota; kingdom Metazoa; phylum Chordata; class Mammalia; order Rodentia; family Cricetidae; genus Ondatra; species Ondatra zibethicus. The sequence goes on from PVIU01000636.1 coordinate 40,704, forward strand.
TAAATACACATTACCAAGTGAAAGAAGTCAATCAAAAACCGCTACAAAAGCACAAATCCAAGTCTGTGACTGTCTAGAAAGATGGGCTCACTGCACAGGCAGTAAGCTGATTGGTGGCTACCAAAAGTCTGAGGGACGGCTTCTTGAAGCAACAGAGGCTTTCCAGGGGTGAGAAGATCCTATGTGATACTCGGGCAGCGGGTATATGATATTTTGTACTCTGAAAATATGTGACACTGCCCAACAGGAAATGTTAATCCATGCTAACAGCAGAGTTTAATGGTTGGTAGGTAATGTAGCAATATTGGCTTATCAGTTACCACAGACTCAACACACCAATCCAAGATGACCACAGTGGGAACTATGCTAAAGGGGCAATTATACGGAAGTGCACTGTATTTTCTGCTCAGTGTTTCTTTTGATTTGAACCTGCTCTTAAAAGTAAGACCTCCTTTGAAAGACTAAAAGCAAATAGATAGCATAGGCACTGGTATGTCTGTAACACGCATGAACTTTAATACTTGAGTCATTGAGGAGCAAAGAGATTGACTGACATGGCTGCTCATCTTGGCCGAGCACCCCATAGCTAGCTGGGAATGTGTGCTGCCACTTGAGCCCAGCCCACACTCATGACTCTCACACCTGTGAAACTTGTGCTCACCCAACTGGGCCGCTAAATACAGAAGTTGTGCTCTGAGCTCATCCCAGACGGACTGCTGCCCCCAGTTCATGCTCTAGGTGTCCTTTTCAGGGTCCTGCGGGTAAAGCATCCTTGCCACATTATAGGCTGGAGTTAGGATTCCCAGCACCCATGTTAAGTGTTGGGTGTGTGTGGTGGCCTGTGCAAAATGGCGGGACTTGGGAGGCAGAGAAACAGGGAATTCCTAAAGGAAGCTTGCTAGCTTTATTAGCTGAGTTGGCAAGCCCTGTGTTCCATCACAGGGCTCACTCTGCTTCTATATAAATGGCTGAAAGCAATCAAAGAAGACACCTAGTATCACCCTCTGGTTTCTACATATATGTGCACCTCACATAGACAGGCAAAACACACATAGCCCTCACACACACACACACACTTAATTAAAAAAAAAAACACTGAGTAAAAAAATTAGCAGTGTCCTCTATGCTCCATCAGTTGGCAGAGAGCATCTTGTCATTTCCCTAAGGGATTTCTCAGTTGCCTCTGTTTTCCAGAAATAGTTCTTAATCCCCCAGCTGCACCCTTCCCCAGGGAGCCTGGCCCCTGCTCTCTTGGTAAAACATTGGTAGATAAACCCGGGTTGTCCCACATCAGAAAGAAACCTCTGGAGGAGGGTCGGGAGAAGGATTTCCCACTGAAGCTGAAACCACTCTGGGACACTGTCACTGGGCTGACAGATCGACGACAAATCACAAATTGAGTGCAGGCACGGACAGTGAAAGGCTCATCATCTCACTAGAGCCATCTTTATTCACCCTGTATTTTTCCACACATTTCATTTCCCAGCATGGATGACTGCCTAAAGCATTCATGTGAAAATAGCAGATTTTTGCCTATGTGTGTTATTCTGTCTCCTCCCAATAATGCAGTTTATTGGAGTCTCAGAAATGACATAAACACTTGGCATATCCAAGCGGAAGAAGCAAAAAGGAAAAAGATAAAATATCCACTGATACCATCATGGAGAGAAGAGTTAAGCCTGCCATCTTTGGACAGCACTGTAGTCAAAGGTGTCGTGACATGTTAGAGAGGCCCTTGGTGGTGATGCCATTTTACAGGTCGGGAGACTGAGTTCTAGAGAAGCCAATTTTCTCAATGTCTATACAGGTATTAGGATGTCTTGTGTATGTTCTCCATGGCATGTCTTACTCATCGAGATACAGAAGCATGGAGAATTTTGAGTGGAGCCTATGAGTAAGAGATTGAGTACAAGATAGTCACAGTAGCAGCTCTGAGAAAGAGTATCTTCATCGAGGTCTTTTGCGTTCCTTCTCTTGGCACCCACAGGGTCAAGTAGGATTAGAGGAAGGACCTAAAAGGATGCACAATAAATAGCATAACATGAGCACCAACTGCCTGCACAGCACTGGACTGGAGTCAACTTGAGTGTCCAGAATATTTCTATGAAAGTCTTTCTAATAAGGACTCTGGAGTCCCAACGCATACTACCACATAGAAGAGGTCTACTCATAGACCGTACTGACTCCTGGCTTGTTATTTGCTAGGCACAACCCAAGTACCTGAACGTGCATGATGTTATCAAATTAACAGACTCTAGAGTCACCTAGGAGACAAATGTCTGCATATGTCTTGGAGAGTCTCTAGACTGGTTAGGTAAAATAGAGAGATCCGTCATAACTGTGTGTGGCACTGTTGCCCAGGCTGGAGATTGGTTAAGTAAAATAGAGAGATCCATCTTAACTCTGCGTGCCACTGTTGCCGGGGATGGGGTCTTGAACTGAGCAAAAGTGAGAAAGCAAGCTGAGCCCCAGCCTTCGTCTCTCCCTGCTTCCTGACTGCAGGAGCAATGTGACCATCTGCCTCCTACACTACAGCAATGACTTCTCCACCAAAATGGACTGGCAGTCAAAACACTCCCGCTCCTTCTGCAAGCTGCTTTTTATCACAGAAGTGGGAAAAGCAACTGATACAATGCTGTATTAAGACACTGAAGCCTCCTGAGAAGCCTACACAGCAGGCTTTGTCATTCTCCCTGATGGAGGCCAAGAAACCGAAGAACTTGATGGATATAGAGATGTTCTCTGAACTCGCACAGTGAGGCTAGATTTCACCCTTAAATCTCATTCCAGAACTAATGCATAGCACATGTCTCACTCTCCTCTGAAATGTCTATTTGCCTGGACCCAGGCAAAGCCATGAAGCTCCTTCAGCGAGGCTACCAACTAAGCACTTTGCGAGGGTTTTCCACACACCACCTAGTTAGACCTGCAAACACTCCTGCAGAATGCCCAGGTCAGTGATCACTAGCCCACTTAACAAAAGAAGAACCCAAAGCTGAGGAACTGAGTGCGCCTACATCTCAAGGGGCAAAGCACAGGTGGGTCACCAGGATGAAGGCCTTACAACTCTCCCTGCCCTTTATCCCCACTAAATGTGGAGAATGCTCTCAGAAGAAAGCGCCTCTGTCTTCACCCCTTCTAAACACAAGGCCCCTAAACAAGGTTAGAGTTGTAAGGGTCAAAGAAGGGTTCCTAACTAAGAAGGGTTCCTAACTAAGAAGGGTTCCCAACTAAGAACCAGTTCCAGCCTTGCTGTTATTTCCCAGATTCCTTCCTGAGTTGGTCTGATGATGTCACACCCTGGTTGGCTTTCTTTCCACTGGTGACTGATGGAAAAGGAAGCCTAATTAACTTGTCCCCAAAATCGACCTTTTCTTCCCCCTCTTTTCCTCTTTTCCTTTTCACCTTCCAAGACATGCCTCCTTGCTCCTCTTTGTCACAGGCACCCTCTCCCCAGCCCGCACAACCCTTCTCCGTGTTCTCTTGCAAACTGTGCATTTAGAGGCAGAGACCTGGAAGAAATCATATATTCTGTCAGAACACTAAATTTAACCAACCCAGAGGGCCCTGTCAGGAGGGAGGGACATGGCGAGAGCTTTCATCCTGGGATTGGGCCTGCAAAACACGGGACCACCCGTGGGCTGCCCTCCTCTCTTGCTCATCAGAATGGGGACCATAACCTCAATCAGCCGCATTCGTCTGGCACCATTGTTAGGAGGTGGCTTGGAAAGGCCGTAATCATGTCCCCTATTGTCTGGTCCCTCACAAAGCAGAGCATGGCAGCGTCAAAGCTGCACTTCTCTCTGCAGAAAACTCTGAAGCATGTTGAAATATGTGTCTAGACATATGAGTATACACATAGCCTCCCTCTCTTGTATTTATACGCACATATGCACTCTCCCCTGCAGAAGGGTGTTAACCCAGCGAGGAGCAGAGCACCCTGTCCAATCTCAACCCTTCTTATAGAACAGCAGTGACAAAAATGTTTTGCTTCTCTTGCTCCCCAATTCCCTTCTTGTGGGAGGGGCATCCAAAGACCCTGTATTGATAATAGAAGGCTAGAGTTCCTTCAAGATAATCCAGGAAGATGTGTGCTCTATGCTTATTAAAATGATGAGGGGCCATCAGGAATTTTCTCATTGCCTCAGTTTCTCATCTAAGCCAAGAGACCTGAAGTGCTGGCAAAGCAACTCTAGCCGCCCCTCTTGCCCTTCTGAAGCAGTGTTTGGAAAAGAAGCAGAGCCCTTTTAAAATAGAGGTGAGCCCTACCCATACGAGTTTAGAAAGTAAATAAACGATCTACGAAGATTTCCCTTTTGCGCGGAAATGCTTAAGCCCTTATAAAATGTCATACCCTAGGCAATTTTGTTGTTCAATAAGATGCAAAGCAGGAGCCAGATGTAATAGAGTGAAGCAAATTATTGTCTTAACAGCTGGAACCTGGATGCCTCTTAGGGGAAGAACAGTGTTTGCTGAGAATAATGCCTCATAAGAGACACAGTGTGATGGATGTATTGCTCGATCAGCTTGGCTCGTCCTGCTTGGCTGTATCACACCCTTTGTAGAGCAGCCTGACACACTCTAGTCTGGGTCATCAGTATTACAGGGAATGCCTACTGGATGGGCCCAGGAGACACCTGGAAGAAAGGCAAGTCATTCCTGCCACAGCCGTGGCAGACCAACCATCCCCAATATGACCCACCAACTGTCAGCCTATGCATGAACAAGCACAGCTGTAGCATGATTAGTAAAAATCCCAGAGACAGAAATTGGGGTTCAACCTGAAGACTAGAAAAAAGCAAAGCAGCCAGCTACTGGTTGTTACCTCTACCTCAGTCCAAAAATGGTGATCCTGCCGCCGGGAATCCTCAGATTGAGACTGTGTCTGAGAGCTGTCTCCTCCCATTTTATATTCCTTTCTAGTGCTGGGATTAAAAGCATGCACCACTACCACTCAGTTTCAATGACAAACTAGTGCGGTTACTGGGATTACAGTTGTGTGTCACTACTACCTGGTCTATAAAGCTGAGCAGGTCAACTCTTTTACTCTCTGATCTTCAGGCAAGCTTTATCTATTAAAAATATAAATGAAATATCACTGCATTCAGCTCAGATCAGCTGAGTACATCCAGAAGGACCATCTGAGATGGTTTAGATATGGTTTAAGATTGTCCCCCACAGAAACCCACAGGGACAGCTGACCTGAGCTCACGGGAGCTAACGGACTCAAGACAGACAACTAGGGACCCTGCATCAGACCAACCTAGTCCTTCTGTATGTGGGTGTAGCTTAGTCTGTTTGTGGGGACCCTGGCAGTGGGACCAGGACCTGTCCCTGGCATGTGAGTTGACTTTTTGGAACCTATTCCCTGTGGTGGAATGTCTTGCTCAGCCTTGATGAAGGGGGGAGGAGCTTGGTCCTGCCTCAACTTGATATGCCATGTTTTGTTGACTCCCCTGAGAGGCCTTATCCTTTCTGAATGGAGATGGAGGAGGAGTGCATGGGGTGGGATAGAAGGAAGGTGGAAGAGAGAACTGTAGGAGAAGAGGGAAAAAACTGTGGTTGGTATGCAAAATAAAATTTAAAAATTAATAATAAAAAAGAAAAGAGAGGAAGGAGAAAAAATAGATTGTCCCTCACAAACACTTGTGCTGAAGTTTAATTATCCTTGTGAATTTTGAGATATTGTAAACCTAACACAACATGGTGTTTAGAAGTAGAGGGTATTAAGATTTGGTCAGGTCATCAGGACGTTCCTCTCATGACTGAATAGTGGTTGCCTTAAGGAAAAAAAGATAGCCATAAAAAAAGAAAACTTTGGATGAGTATTCTTCAGTTCTTGCCATTCGATGTCGTGCCATGATGGAACTCTGCCAAAAAGAAAACTATCACCAGATTCAGGGGCATGAACCTCTTGAATGTGAGCTAAGGAAACTGCTTTTCTCTGTAAATGCATAGTACTTTGGGTATTTCATGATAGCAGTGCAAAGCTAATAAACAATTTAGTTGAACAATTCCAGTGCATATGCCTAGGGCTCCTGTTCTTGAACCCTGTAACATGGAGCCAGACTCCAAAGGTACCAGACTTGACCTAAGTTCCCACTTTACCAAGTTTGTCCTCACAAAAGTGTTCTGGAAGCCAGCAGTACTTATGTGAAGGTGTGAGTGTATGTGCATGCACACGCACACACACACGCACATACACACACACACACACACACACACACACACACTTCTCCTAGGCTTTCTGAAAGTCTAACAGGGCAATTTTTTTTTATCATGAAACTAATGAAACTTAAAATTCAAAGACCCATGCTACCCTTCAAAAGTTCACTATTCAATTTTATATGCACATTTCTGTATTGTTTTCCTTTAAAGATCAAACAAGCTTCAAGCCCCACAAAGTTTGGATGCATCCCTACTCTAACAGTGCCAGTCAAATATCTGGCTCTCAAGCCAATAGCTTTTACTTTAACCATATGGGCCTGTGCTCAGGAGTACCCCTCCCAGTCCATCCATGCAGAGCACGGTGCCCACATGTTGCCTTATGTATCACATATCTGCCAACACTTAGAGTTGTCCCCCTTTCCTGTTCACAATTAAGACATTTTAAAAATCCACATCCACAGGTAAACAGAAACAGATGGAATCCTAGAACCCTGCCAGTGGAGAAACCAAAAACCCCGAGTGGCAGTTCCTTCCTCTTTGCCTGCCCTCTCATCCTCTCTTTTCTTCATCTTTTTACCACTCAGTACAGTACATCGCTTCACTCATGAGTCTTCAAGCATGTCTGCTATGTAACAGATACCCAGCTCCCAGAGCAGCCATGCCGGAGACACATCTCCCAGGCAGCTCTTAAGGCGGTCCAGAGATCTAGAAGCAATACATTTCTTCCTCTCCCCCATCTCAGTATGTCAATCACATTTTTCTTTCCATTTCTTTCCCAAACATGCCTCTGGCATGTTCCATGCCCTGTGTATTCTATGCCCACATACATATACTCAGGCCTGTATCATGTCTCCCTCAATTGGTTCCTCTAATTCCATCCTCACTTACCCTGTAATTTATCCCCCACACTGAGGCAGAGTGATTGTTCTGAAATGAAAACATCCTGATGCTCCTGTGAGAAAATCTCTTCAGTGGTTTTCCCTCCAAACACTGAATACTAACAACTACATTTAGTGCTTGAGGCCTCCCACAGACTACAACATGACCTGCATGGCCATGACCACCACCTGCACTCTACTCTACCCCAATATTCTCATACGTCCTGGGCACCTGGCCTCACGGATCCCTGTCCTCCCACTATCTCTTCTTCATAAGGTGCCCTAGTCCCCTTCTCTACTCACCAATCATCTAGAAAACCCACACCCACCCTCCAAGACCTAGCTCAAGTGAGGTCTCTAACGATGCCCATCCACACCACTGATGTAGATGGGTAGTTCCAAGTAGCTTCCTTTAAGCTCTGATGTCACCTGCCATTAGTTCGTTGTTTTTGAAGATGCCACTAAGAGATGCCTGTATCACTTTAAGATTAACTCAGATCCATTGCATTGCCACTAGAAATGCAAAGCCTATTTTCAGAGTTCCACGACCTCCTAGAAAGATGAGCTCTCCTGGGTCGCAAGTTACTCTGTATTACTGTCTTGACTGTCCTTAGTTAATTTTTTTAAAAAAAGATTCATTTATTTATTATGTATACAACATTCTGCCTCCATGTATGCCTGCAGGCCAGAAGAGGGCGCCAGATCTCATTACAGACGGTTGTGAGCCACCATGTGGTTGCTGGGAATTGAACTCAGGACCTCTGGAAGAGCAGCCAGTGCTCTTAACCACTGAGCCATCTCTCCAGCCCCTCCTTAGTTAATTTTTAATATAAGTATTAATTAATAAAACAATCGGTGAGTGTTGTAGACTATTATATATATGCACACATATATATATTAGATGTATTAGATGTATACATATATTAGATGGTAGGACCCAGAGCCTGTTAGGGAAGTACTATATCACTAAGTTACATGGTCAGCTGTTGTAGATTATTCTTCACAGAATCCTTAGGCCATTCACACCAGGAACTTTCTACAACCTCATCTTTACCTCAAGGAAGCAACAGAGCAACACCTCTCATTGGCTCCTCTTCACACCCTTCCTTCTGCCTCCCCTCTCTTCTTCCATCCCCTCTTCCTACACCCCTTTCCCACCAAATTCTTTTTCCTTCATTACACAGAACCCTTCCTCCTTCTGGGCATGACAGTGAAAGTCTGCTGTAGGCTCACAGTAACAAGACAAAACTCACACACCTTGACCCACCACCTCCAGACTTCTACCCTCTCAGCTTAGGCTGTCTTCCCATGACCCGAGGAACCAGAGGGTGCAGAGGAAGTTGAACTACAGAGTGATGTGCATTTATTAATGCACATAACACCCCTTGCATGTCTTCCATGGATCCAGTGCTAAACAGGAGAGACAGAGAGAACATGACCCTGCTCTGCTCTCAGGATACAGAATCTAGGGAGGCACAGATGGTTTAGGAAGAAATCATGCTTTCTTTTTTACAGACCTCACTGTGGTCTAGAAAAGAGATGAAGGAGATTAGTAGGTCTTGTCTTGTCACTGTGACCCTACAGCAGTGTATGGCTGACATGCCCAGAATGAGTAAGGGTTCTGCTTAATGAAGGGAAAGTGGTATAGGCAGAAGGGATGGAGCTGAGAAGCTGCTGTTCTTCTGACCTCATGGACTATGTTTTTGCCACTGAAGACTGGCCTCTCCCTTCTTCAGCCACCTTCAGTGGTGATTCTGTATATTTCTGTGGAAAGTAAATGTTATTTTCTGGCACATCCAGATTTCGTTTGTCTGCTGGTCAGTGAAAAGCAAAGCAAGAGAAAAGAGTGTAGCACAAAGTGGCTTCCAGCTTACACCAGGCATAAAAGGATAATGTTACCCAAAGAAAGAAAGGAAGGGGGGGAACTAACTTCCTCGTTTAATCAAGTCGAAACACAGATTATATGAAGTTGGAAAAACAGTTGCCTTGTTCTTGCACCGGCCTTTTGCTCCAGGTGGGGCTATAAAACCCTGTGCGATTTTATCTTTCCATAAACTTTTATTGAATCTGATGTTCAAGGGGCCATGGAGGATCATCCAATTAAACTCCCCCCCCCTCTAATCCCACTCTTAAACCCCAACACTAAATGGATGGGAGATTAAAAACCAATAAATATGACAAATGAGAATTGATCTGCAGGTTGATAAAGGAAATGGAGTCCGGTACGGATTTGCCAGGGAGAACCAAGGTCTGATGCTGGACAGCGTGGGCTGATGGGGAGCTTTGTTGCAGTAACAAATTCAAACTTCTGAAATACTAAAACTCGGATGCCCAGGACAAAGTTTCTTCTGAACAGTGCTCTGGCTTAAGACTGGCTGCCCACCCAGAGCAAGGCAGAGCAGAGGGAGGGGACTGGACTTAGTATGGATTCACAGGGATGAAACACCAGCACTAATCTTGCTAGCTAGGATGCTATGCAAATGATGCCAGTGTGTCCTGCACATTGTCAAAAGGACAGCTATATTTATACTTGTTGCTCATGGAGCCCTAGGCATCTTCCAGGGCCTCCCCTACATGCTGTGCTTTCTTTTTCCAATGGATACAACCCAGGTAGGAAAGGGGTGCTACCCCCTTGTATCTATTAGCAAACCAAAGTTCAGAACAAGCAACCGTTTTCCCACGGCCCTTCATTAGGTAGCAGAGGGGATGAATAAACCCTGTCTTTCTTTGAAAACAGTCTCTGCTTCCTGGAATTGCGTTAAGGATTTAATGAGGAAAGAAGGCGATGCAGACTTTACATAGCCACCCAAGAAGTTCATTTTCTTCCCTCCCTTAGATCCACATCCTGCATTTTAAGTATCTGAGATGGATCTGCACATTGTCTACCATCACCACCACCCCCAAATGCAATCTTGAAATAGAAGGGGCCCTGATCATTTATATCAATTCACTTAATCATATTTTAGATCTCCACAAATGCATTCTTTGCCAGACTCTTTCATAAATATGTATCAAACTAATCCTCATATCAGCCTTAAGAAATAGTAATTATTTCCTCATTTTAATTAATGCATAAACAGAAGCTTACAGAATCCAAATGATTCTCCGAGATTCACAATGCGGGTGACTGACAGGGATGAATTTCAGACTTATGTGTGCCTCCAGGTCAAGGTCTGTGCTCTTTCCAACAGCACCCTACCCACATTAGCATCCAGGCCAAAAGGTGATTAGGCAGAAACAAGACCACATGGAAAATTAAGATTGTGGGGCCTGTGCCATACACGACATGCTGCCGTTGCCATTTCTGTGAAGAAAAGGCATGCCAAGGAAAGATGAGTGCCAAGACAACCTTGGTGCCCTGGACTCTCACAGACAGTAAAATGGATGACATTAGAAACTGTACAAAGAAACAAGAGCACCAGTGAACTCTAGTCTAATTGCATTGTGTGCGTTTCAAGCAGGAAAATCTGATGCATGGAAAGGGCTGGGACTGGGGAGATGGGTGAGTTAGGAAAGTCCTTGCCATGCTAGCAGGAGGATCTGAGTTCAACCCCCAGAACCCACATTTGAACATGCTGAATATGGTGGCACGCATTTTGCAATTCCACTACCAGACAGGTGAAGACAGGCAGCTCTGAAAGACCTCATCTCTGAGAAATAGAGTAAACAGTGTCCTGGGGAACAGTACCTAATACTGATGTCTGGCTTCTGCACAGACATCAACACAAATACACATGCACATTTCACATGCACACACACAGAGGAAGACAGGATGAAATTGGGAGAACGTGGATTATCAAGATAAGAAGTAGCAAGAGTCCAAGTTCAAAGTCCCATATCACCTATTACATATCATTACGAAGTCCCGTATTACTTCTCAGAACATTGTCTTGGCCAAGAAACTACAGAACAAGTGCCCTTGTAAACTCACAAATATGTCAAGACTGGCCAGCCCAAGTGTGCATAGAAGGTAAGTCTTTCCAAAGTAGGTAGACAGGTGTAGCACTGAGCTCCAGGCAGAGCTAAGCCAGCCTGGCAGTGACCCTCTAGCTGCTCACTCTGAGACCCAGGCTCACATTGCTTACTAAATCACACGTGCATTTGCTCCTATGGAGGATGGATAGGCTGTAGAGACAACACCTTCTCATGACTATCTGTCCATTCAGTGTGCTTTCACTCTCTGTGGACGGAAGCAAAACAGGAGGCTCGGAGAAGTGAAATTTCCCTTCATGCCAACTAGGTACAGTGAAAGTGAGTTCACTGAATATCTACCACGAAGCCTCCATCACCAACTCCAGGAGATATAGATATTTTTCCCCCAGAAAGTCAAGGTTCTAATCTTGGTGCTAACATTTAGTGAAGGACACTGAAGGAAACTGTCAGCTTGCTGAGCTCCTTTGTTTGCTGGTATACAGTATAGAAGGACTCCGCTTATGGGTAACAACTCAGTGTTCGGGGAAGAATTAACTGTGGCTTCCACGGCCAGTTTCTACAGTCTTCCCAGCTCATCTGGCTGCATGGCATCTCAGGAAGGAAAAGAAATAAATTTTCTTTACACACCCACTAGACACCAAGTTCCTCTTGATACAGGATCTTATTTTATCATGCAGGCATATCGTCCCTCTGATTAAACTCATTTTAACAGGAAAAAATAACCTGGAATAACTCCAAGACACATGGCTAACTTGAAGTTTCAATTACCTGACTCCAAAGACATAAATGTCCGTTAGTACCTCAGTGAAGCTCAGACCTCGCTCATCAGGAGACTAACATGGTAAGACACCAAAACAGACACAGCATTAGTAGTAAATTTATTTCTCTTGCACCTGAATGTTGCCATATTCTAAAGATTTGAGACCCTCTCTGCTGGTCTTTGCTTTCCCCTAAGGAACGAGCCCTTGATAGACTGGTTATAATCCCCCGTAGAATAGGACCATCTCTTTTCCCTAGCCTCAGCACTACACAGTTGAGGGTTCTGACTCTTTATACAAGTAAATATTCATTTCATCACATTTAATTAGCATAGAGAGACTAGAGGTATCTCAGCATGGCACCCAGCTTGCAGGAGCCTGTGCCTCCCTTGGATTCAATCACAGCACTGTCTTCCACAATTAGCTTCCTTTCCCCTGATCTGAAGGGTCTGTGCCCATAAATATCAACCAATTTTATTGATATTTGTAATTAAAACCACCCAACAGGTCACACTCGGTTGAGCAACTTTGCAACACATACATCCATAATGGGAACATGAGCATATTTGTATGTGACATTTGATAGATAATAATCCCGGGCATTTCTCATTTTCAGAACATCCTGTGGGTACCAGCTAATTAATCCTAGCATGTCTCTAGGGATGGAGGTTGTACTTCAGACATACCCCTTTGATTGTCTTTGTTCCTGAAGTTTTAGGGAAACCAAGAACCAAGAAAGTTAAGTGGCTGGGATGATGAGATGGCTCAGTGGTTAAGAACACTGTTGCTCTCTCAGAGGACCTGGGTTCAATTCCGAACACCCACACAGTGGTTCAAAACTGTCTGTAGCCCCAGATCTAAGGTAGCCAAAGCGTTTTTCTAACCTCCATGGGTACCAGGCACACATCTGGTGTGCAGACATACATGAAGGCAAAACACTCATACTAATAAAATAAATAATCTTTTTTTTTTTTTAAAGAAAGTAGGTGTCAGGCTGAAGATACTTTTAAGTGCATGAATCCTAGGCCTGACCTTGTCACTTTCTCAAGCTTCTTCACACTGCTTCTCTCTGCTTCACTGTAGGGGAGTTTTTAAATAAGAGGTATTGAAAATGAGCAACAGCCAGAAAGGTTGCTCACACCTCTCACCCAACACACAGGAGGTCAAGACAAAGGGATTGTTGGGATTTTAAGGACAAGCCTGGGCCACCTAATGAGTTCTAGGTCAACTCATTCAACAGAGTGAGACAGTGTCTCAATACACATTAGGAGTGGGGCTCTGGGCCTCCCCAGAAGTTCCAAGGAATCATCTAGATTTTTCACTGACGATACAATGGACAGTAAAAAAAAATGAATTGGGCAAAGGAATAAAGTCTGGCTCATTCCTTCATTCACACCTCATAGAGAAGAAGGGATGGATGCCATCACCCAGAAGTATCATGATTCTACTTCCCTGTTGGTCCAGGGGTGGTAAAATGGTTGGTTGTGGTCACTCACTTAAATGGATTCAGAGATGCTTAGGATTGGTGAGACATACCTGTGTGTCTGTGAGGGTGTTTCCAGAGAGGATTGGTGTGGGGGACACTGAATGGAAGGCAAACAAGCCCTGAATGGTAACAACATTTTTCGCAGGCAGATTCCCTGACAGGAAGAAGGGAAATCAAAGAGTGACATCATGTGAGCCTTCAAGATGCCATATTGTCCTGAGCAACACATTTTGTTGTTGCTGACATCAGACTCTGGCCTCGAGGTCTTACAATATAGGCTCAATGCCAGCAACCGTGTAGGGAGTGTTTTCAGGTTTTTGGTGCTGGATTGGGGTGCCGGAGCACCTAACTTCCTTGATACAGAACTGCTGCCTCTTTAACTTGTGGATGATCTGTGTTGGATTAACTAGCTTCTGCCATGTAAACAAAGCCTCTGAAGGGAAGAAACCTCTTATAATAAATATATATATATACATTCTATTGGTTCCGTTCCTCTAAAGAACCTAGCCTAACTTAGGTATCTACATCCATAGGTTGTTTGGATGCTACTTGTTTGTTCCCTGGGCATTGTGCATATGTTTATCCATGAGTAACATGGCGAGCCAGAGCAGAATGTTGTTCAGAGTTCACTGGTAGAGCAAAGATGGTCACCATAAATGGGCCCAGCATAAACTCAGGTTATCATGTCTGTTCCGTGTCTCATTCCCTCCTTTCAAATCTCATAGCTCCAATATACTCAGTGAGATTTAAGATCTTTCTCCCCAAATCCCCAAACAGCATTCTTAGCAGAAACAATCAGCCTGCAAGTGAGTTAAAAGGAAGCTGTCCTGTCCCAAAGGGTAGTCTTTTGAGTGTCTGGGCAGCAGGCTTATTTCTCTCATGACCTGGAGTAATCTCATCATTGACAAACCCCTTAAGGATAGAAGAGAATTCCAGGTGGGGCGCAGGCAGAAGAAACAGGCAAAGACAGGTAACTCAGAGATAGATGAAAATGTACTGTTGGAGGAAGAGCATTTTTACAGTGTGAAGACTCACGCCACACCTGCTCCCCCAAAATGATTTAAGACTATTATTGCAATAGGCACATATCCAATAAAGCCATTAAAACAGAAACAAGGAGTGTAAATGTCTGCACTGGGTGACATTGAAGAAGTCAAGATTCCCATTATCCCAAGAGCTCAAGTGGGAACAGTGGGTTTAGAGAGTGGGGGGAGATTCATTGATCATTGGGACAACTAACTCAGTTATTCAGGGACTAACGATCCAATTTGTGTTTAATCTGGGCCTCTGGCATCACTTCTCTCTCTCCTTTACTGCCTAACTAGGAATAATTTTTACTATCCAACATGTAGCCATCCAAACATAGCCATGAAAGGGATGGAATCAGGGCTCAAGCAGCTGAAGAAGAGTTTATCTATCACCAGGAGGACTTTCTGCCAACTCCAAGAACTCTTTACAGAGTTGCTAAGCCAGAGTTGTGCTGCGATCGCTTGAACACTCATGAGACAGGGCATGTAGCACTCAATGCTATTTGTTAGCAATTTGAGTCATTAGAAACATCTTTGTCATATAAAGACAAAAGTCCACCCTCTCTGAGCAATCAAGCTGTAATCCCAAGCTTGGTTTAACTTCAAAACTACTTGAGATCCTCTGCAAAAAGAAACTGTGGTAGAAGTATAAATTTCTATACCACTGGGCCGGGGGAAACCAGTTTGAATGATTTACAAAACTGAGCACATATTGAGGGGGGCCAGTGCTCTCAGGTGGGCCAGGGACCAGTTTAAAAACATTCTCATAGGCAGCCTTCTCAGCAACCCCAGACTGCAAACCACCCAAACATGCATCAACTGTGACAGAATACCTGAGGCTGGATGATGTGTACTACAGAGAGGTTTATTTGGTTCATGATTCTAGTGGCCGGGAAGTCTAAACATCATGGTGCCGATGTGTGGCTGGATCATAATGAGATGGAGAAGGAAGTGCACAAGGGGCTGAATACACAAGTGATCTCACTTTATAACAAATAGCTCTCAGGAGATCCATCCTATTCCATGACAACTTCATTAATCCTTTTGAAAGGTCATGGTGCCCCTATGACTTAATAGGCCCCACCTCATTAAGGCTCTGCCACATCTCAGTCCATTACTATGTGAGGCGCTAGAACCTGTAAGAGGTAGAACCTAATAGAAGCAAGGCAGGAGAGAATAATGCAATCATGGCCTCTCCATTCTATCTTTTTCTATGCGCCTATCCACCGGGTGGTGAGCAGCTTCTTGCCGCGTGCTTCCTCTGTGGTTCACCACCTTGACACAACTGGGCCAAGAGATGTCAGCCTGAAAGCTCTGGACTCAAGAGCCAAAACCAAACTTTCTAATTTTAAGTTGATTTCTCCAAGGAATGAAAAGATGGCACAATTTCTATTGCATTCAAAAAGTGACGAACTCAAACCAGTCATTTGGAGATGGAAAATTAAAGCATCAGTTGGGGCTATTGCTTATATGTGTGGTGCTACTGTGGACAGAAGGGCAGAGTGGAACCGCTGGGCTCCGGTCCTATATGGCTCAGGTGTTCACTCTGATAACTCACTGAGCTGTACTTTCTGTTTGGGGCACTTAGCTGTGTGCTCTTTATCCATCACAGTTTAAAATGGATCTGAACTACAAGCTGGTTTTGTGGCTCTTCTGCACATCTAAAGCTACTCTAGAACTAAATGCCAACAAAGGAGTAAGAGCCAAGTTTGTTGAAGTAGAGTTTCTGCAACTGGGTCCCAGGGATCCATTTTTTTTTCTAATGCTCAGAGGTAATTTGGTTGGATGTCTTTGTGGGAAGGTCATGGGGAAATTTTTCACCAAGGCTGACCATCACAGAATATTCTCCCAGGCCTACGAAACTCCAACTTCCAGTCCTAATTACCACATGGGCCCCTCTGGACTCATTCCAGTAGATAAGGGGTCCCTTAATGCTGCTGTTTCTGAGTCTTGTCCAGTTGCTCTCTCTGGCCCTGGCCAGCATCCTTCTGCACAAGTTCCAGCAAGCCAATAGTTTCACTGCTCATGAGAGCTGGAGAAGGGTGAAGAAGGAAAAGCCTATGAGTTACTGAGGAATGAGCTGAGAAGTCCTAGTTGAAATTAGTATCAAGGAGGTCATTTGTTCTCACTCCCTGATTCTCAGTTAACTACAAACAATGCTGTGTGACAAGGGTACAGCCTTGAGATGACCCACAGAGGAGACAGACATGTAGAAGTGCTCATTCTTCCTGGTGTCTGCCCCATTGTCTCTGCGGTGGCTTGAAGAAAAAGTGACAGCCCTCTTCCTTAGTCTCATGTATTTGAATACCAGGTCCCCAGCTGGAACTGTCTGGGGAGTTATGGAGCCTTTACTAGTGGGGGTCTTGCTGGAGGAACTACGTTATAGGGACCTCTTAGCGGGTCCATCCTTGCCGGAGGAAGTAAATCATAGGGACCTCTTAGAGGGTGCAGGCTTGCTGGAGGAAGTACGTAATGGACCTCTTAGCGGGTTCATCCTTGCCAGAGGAAGTACATCATAGGGACCGCTTAGCAGGTGAAGCCTTGCTGGAGGAAGTACGTCATATGGACCTCTTAGTGGGTCCATCCTTGCCAGAGGAAGTACGTCATAGGGACCGCTTAGCAGGGGCAGCCTTACTAGAGGAAGTACATCATACGGACCTCTTAGAGGGTGCAGGCTTGCTGGAGGAAGTACGTCATTAGACGTAGGTTTTAAGAGTTTATACTGCTACATCATTTCCACTTTGCTGCCTCTGTTTCGTGCATGTAGTTGAAGGTGTCATCTCAGCTTTCGGCTCCGACCACCATGCCTGCTGGTTGCTGCTATGCCCACCCCCGCCACCCATGATGGACTTTTAACCTTCTGAAACTATAAGCCAAAGTAAATGTTTCTGTCTCTAAGTCGCTTTTAGTGTTTAATCATAGCAACAGGGAAGCAATCAACAAATTCTCCATCCTGGAGTAAAGTTAGCTTTCCTGCTCAGTGAACTGCCTGACCCCCAACTCTTCCACATGTGAGCTTTTCTCAGACATGAACTACAGTTACAGCAAAGCCACAAGCAAACCTTGAAGATTCTACTTCTACTTTTCACTTTAGAACTCCAAGTTTCAGGGGTCTGGGCAGCAGCGCTTACCAGCTATGAAAAATGAAGGATTTGGCCAGAAATGAAGTTGATAGGCTTATACTGTAAGCCTGCCTGAACAGAGGACATGTCCCAGAAAACTAAGCAGAAGGAACAGTGCTCAGTAACCAGTCACTTGTCTCGTGATCCCCGTGCTCCCTGGGCTCCATTTCCCTGGGATCCTCACATTGTTTAGTGCCCGTTCTGTGCAATCACATGTGACAGCTCCATAGGTCCAGTAGATTTTCTTATACCCATTTTTAGAGGAGGAAACTGAGGCCCACAGACGTCCTAAGATTCTGTTTTGGCTATGATGCCAGCTGCTCCAGTAGTCTCTGCCCACAAACCAACCTAAGAGCAAGAAAACAAAAACCCCAAATCCCCAAAGGCATACTGTACCATGGGTAGATACCTGCTTTCTCCATATAAGAAGAAACCAGAGAACATAAAGGAGCGAAACCTTCAACCATCCCAGTGGCCTCCATGCCTAGCTAGAGGTGAGCTGGGTTTTGATTTGAGGAAGAGTCCAGGTACCACATCGCAAGAAAGCCAGACTCTACCTGCATGAAATACATCCAGGGAAAACAGAGCAAGGCATAATTAAGCCTCATTGTGCCACACCCTGCCATGCCTTCTAGTGAGAGGAAGGCCAAGGTTTCTCATCTCCAAGATCCATGCTGCATGCACATCCCCACCTGAAGGTCACCCTTATTAACATTGCCAAAATCAGGTCTTGCTCCAAGGCCAATGGGAACTTCACCCGCTTCCCAGCCACAGGAGACCAACGGATGTGAGATATGCATAGTTATGTGCCTGCATGCCTGATTGTATACTTCTGGTGCATACTGTTGCAGGGTGTGCATGCTTCGTCCCTGGATGCATTTTGTTCTCTCCGAGTGCTTAAATGTTCTTCCACAGCCAAAGCTAATGTGATCAGGTTGTGATTCAGATGACATCACATTGGTGACTCACATTTTGCTAGATGGATAGATTCCCCCTCCCCTCTGCATTCTTTTCAAGGTAACCTTGACTTGTCACACAGCCAACCGAGATTGCCAGGAAGTAGACTTTTTTCCCCCAGAGTCATCAGCTTGGCTGTGACAGTTAACAATGGTGGCTGTGGAGAAGAAATGAACAGAGGACAGGAGCCAAAGCCTGGAACTGAGGGGTGGGCTGGTGAGTAGCGTGGTCCCCAGCGTGGTCCCCAGCGTGGTCCCCGGCCAGCCCTCCTTTAGGATGAGAACACCAGTTGGCTATGTCAACGTGGACCGCACGACTCTGTTCCCTGGCAATGACCTTTCTCAGCAACCTTGCTATTAAACACCCTCTCCTCTTGGGAAGCAAACAAGTCCTGAGGGGGAGTAAATAGATGGCACAGCTGGAAAACATTGCGACAACAGAGCAGGGTTGCAATTATGCCATCATTTCCGCCACTAGAATTTCTTTAAGGAAATGTTTCATTGGGAAAATAAAAAGCAGAGAGGATGACTCACTCTCCTTTAAGATGACGTGAGCCCCAGAGTGCACACATCCAGGGGTCGGACTGACATGGCTAGAAGTGCTCTGGCCACTGGTTTCAAAGGTTTATAGTCTTTGCATTTGCCCATCTTTGTACCAGCTCCTGCATCCCTCTGCCTGAGCTTTCTGGGGGGGGGGGTTCCTCCTAAAACCTTCAACTGCAGATGTGGGGCCATGCAATATCATGCAATCTAGGTGATGGCAAGCAAGCTTCTCCATTGCTTTTTGGTAGCCTTGTATTAGTTATTTATCTTATCTCCATAGCAAAATAATGGACCAAAGCAACTGACAGGAGGGAGGATTTACTTTTAACTTGTAGTTTAAGGGGACAGTCCATGTGACAGGGGAAGCCATTGTGGCAGGAACTTAAGATAGCTGGTCACATGTCATATGGCACGCACAGTCAGGAAGCTAAGAGAAAGATAAACGCTGATGCCTGTCTTCTCCTTTATATCCATTCAAATTCCCAGCCCATGGGAGGCTGCCATCCCTAGTCAGTACTAATTTCCCCACTTCAACTAACCTAACTTAAAAATTCCTCACAGACATGTTCAATGGCTTGTTTTGCTTGCTGTTTTTAAATCAGATTAACCATTACATGTCTCATTCTATCCACAAAAGCCCATGTGGTGGCTGGTGAGTCAGCTAGGGGTGGGAGCGGTAAAAGCCTGAAGACTGAATTCTGTTCCTGCAAACCTTCACAGTGAAAGGAGAGAACTGACTCCCACAAGTGTTCTCTGACTTACACACACATACCTTGGTGGTGTGGGATTTCCCTCTGTATGCTGTGATTACCATTGATAAATAAAGGAACTGCTTTGGGCCTATAGCGGAGCTATAGGGGAACAGAGCTAGGCATAGAAAACTAAGCTGAATGCTGGGAGAGAGAAGGCAGAGTCCTGAAGACAGACACTGGGAACTTTACCCGGTAAGCCACACCCACGTGGCGATACACAGATTAATAGAGATGAGTTAAACTAATATTTAAGAGTTAGCCAAGAAGAAGCTAGAGCTAATGAGTCAAGCAGTGATTTAATTAATATAGTTTCTGTGTGATTATTTCGGTTCTGGACAGCCAGGATGAACAAGCAGCCTCCTTAATACAAATTGGCACCCACTTGGCCAACTAAAATCCACTTAAAAACCCGAGAGAGCTTAGAAAGGAATTCTAGACACTAAAAAACAAAATTTAGCCACATTTATTTTCCTTAATGGGCTTTGCTTGCTGACAGCATGCTGTGGCTCCTTTAAGAGAGGTTTTCCTGATTCAGCAGTAGCAGGAAAAAAGCTGCACCATTTTTGAAATGCTGGCTTTCTGGGCCGTGCTGAGAGTGTGACCTCTGGCTCTTTCAGGAGATGGAGCATTTGGATGGGGTTTGTGAGAAGCATGCTGTGGCTTGCTTGATGGCAACATGGACCAGCTGTGTGCCTAGAAGTGGGGCAGTGTGTAGCTCATGGAAGCGGCAAGTGGCTCTGCCATGTTGGAATAGACAAGGCAAGCAGAAAGTACCATATATACTCTAGCAATGTCGCAGCTTAGATTCTTAAGTGCTTAGCATTTTAAGAAGAGCTCCTGGACAGTAAATAATTACAGATACACAATAGGACAGATTCAGACATAAAGACCTCTAAATGGGTCACACTGTTGGATAAATATATGTAGGCTTGGGAGAAAAAGAAAAAGAGTATAGAGAGTTATAAAAGGAAATATAAATAGTTTATAAAAAAATTAGAAGTCTTTGAAGACACAGAGTACAGACAGTCATAGATTAAAAGGAGTAAAGAAAAACAAGCCACATAAAGATGGCAAATTCACAGAGAGTCTGGATTATGTATATTATTGTAATTTCTTTGAATTTTTTGACTGTATAAGAGCTAAGTACAGAGAGACATTTCATTGTATGGACTGCTAAGCTAAACCAGCATGTATATTATAAAGGTATCTTGACTTCAGAATTTGGATCTAAGGATATGTTGCTTTGGAAAAGAGGTTCTTCTTTTGTTTCCACAGAGGATGAGAACCTGTGGAATCCTTCCAGACTGATGTGGTTTTATGCACCAAGACCCCCTGAAAGGTTCCTGTGAATATACCCCCCAAAATACTTTACCCAATAAACAGCAGAAATAAGTTTGGAGGAAAACTATGCCCATATTCCCAAATATTGACTATAAATGTTTGTTTACATTTATAGGGGGATATGCATAGAGATTTGCATTGGTATGGATCTTGGTTTATTGATACAAATTTAAGGTCAATTTTGTTATACTGTATATATGCATTTCTGATCTTGATTAAGGTATTATGTTTGTGCAGCTCATTTAGAAATGTAATGTCTAATGAAAAATGTAGGTTACTAGATAATCATCTATAAAATCAAGTTTGTAGTCATGTTAGTTAGATTTTCTAGATGTACAGAGATGTATTTCAGATGGATAGGGATTCTTCGAATCTTTCAAAGACTACAGAATATGGCATTTAAAATGTTTTAAGAACTTAGGACTTTTCATGACAATGAGATACATCTGCTCCTGGCAACACCAATCTACTTCCAGAGAAAGATGGGCATCAAAGAGGCTCCTTGTGGAGTTTGCTAGCCATTTGGGCAAGAAACTGCTCTTGCCGGGACTTCTTGATGAATTGAACATGCAGGACCCACTGAGAAATTACTGCTGAACTTGCCCAAAGGTGAGATGGCCCCTCAGGGTCCTGCTTCATGAAAGAGACTGCCAGACATTCTGCAAGCACAGAAAAATGTGACTGACAAACTGCCAATATAGGTGGAACTGTCTTTGAAATTTCCTGCCTCATGGAAAAGTCTGCAAAATTAGACATGGGCTCCCAAAGTCACCCTTGCTCAAGATTCTAAGCTTTTCCTCCTTCTCCTTAGGGGAAAGAATAATTCGGGTTGGCCATCCCTCCTGTGAAAATTAGAAATGAAAAACACTGCAAATACAGAAGCATGTTGAGTGTCAACATGACAACACAGACTAAGAGAATGGTGGGCCAAGGCACACACACTTTGCCTCATGCATAAAATTATTATAAATACTATATAAATGACCTTTAGGTCATATGTAGAAGAAATATGTGAAATGTGAATAAATTTTATGTTACAACTTATATTTCATTCCCAAGATACCTCATTATGTACATGCAAATATTTCAAAACAAAAAATATTTGAACTACAAAGTATTTCTGGTTGTAAGCATTTTGGGTGAGGAGTGACCTTGTACTTGGGACTTTCATTTAAAGAGCTTCCTGTGGCAACTCCAGAAAACATTAGCCTCATCTCCCAAGCAGAGCAGGAAATGCATGGTAAAATGAGCTCAAGGTAGTAGGGATAAGAAGATGAAACAAGGAACATGTTTGGATCATATAAAACCTCTGACAACATCAGGAGCCTATGGATTTCTGTACCCAGAGTCCGGGTTCTGTAGGTATCTCAACCATGGATGATTCCCACCACTCAGATCCTGCTCTGCACTGATAGCATCATCCATAGGTGGTCTCCCCAAGCCCTCCCATCAAGTCTCCCAGGATTCACTACTGCTCCATTATTCCAGTTGTCCTGAGTCACTATCTCCTTGTTGCTCAATATATATTTTCCCTTCAAATCTCCTACCTGTCTCCATCAACCATCTGTTCCAATAACTGAATACCATAGCCTGAGTAACCCGTAAAGATCAGTGTTTACCAAGTTGACAGTTCTGGAGCCTGGGAAATTCAAAGACAAAAAGGTCACAGCTGATAAAGCCCTTCTTTCTGGTGAGAATTTTCAGAACCAAAGTGGTACACAGCACGAAGGCTACTTCCAGGAGATAGAGCCCAACCATTGTTTATGATAGACTTCCTCTGAAGTTAACTCACTAAGACATTAATCTATCAGTGTAGGAATGGATCAGCCCACTCTTGAGATGAGGGCAGAATTTTCCTGATGAGATCATCATTAAAAGCTGCACCTATTTTTTTGCCTCTCTGCAACCCTTACAATGATGAAATTTCTACATGAATTCAGTAGGTACATTCAATCCACAACACCATGCTTTACTGTTGATCCTTCTCACTGCCATACTACACAAAACCATCCTTAACTCCTTAACTGGAACTGCTGTGCATTTTTACATGCATTTCTAACCCATTTTTAATTTTAATTTTTTAAATTTCATTTTACATTCCAATCTCAGTTCTCCCCCATCCCAATCCCCACCCCTCCTTCTGTTCCCCCTCACCTCCCTCACAGCACACACCCCCTCCACTCCTTCCATAGGGTAGGGCCTTCCATGGGGAGTCCACAAAGCCTGGCACATTTAAGTTAAGATAGTACCAAGTCCCTTCCCTCTTCATTAAGTCTGAACATGGCATCCCACCATAGGGAATGGGCTCCAGAAAGCTAGCTCATGCACCAGCGAAAGATCCTGGTCCCACTGCAAGGGGCCCCTCAGATAGACAAAGCTGCAGAACTGTCTCCCACATGCAGAGGGGCCTAGTTTGGTCTCATGGAGGCTCCACAGCTTTCAGTCTAGAATTCATGAGTTCCCACAAGCTTGGTTCAGCTGTTTCTGTGGATTCCCCCATATTTACCCCCCTTACTTATATATTTTTCTCCTCCCTTTCTTCAATTGGATTCAACAAAGTTAAGCTTGGTGCTTAATTGTGGATCTCTGCATCTGATTCCATCACTTACTTGAAGAAGGCTCTATGATGACGGGGTATTCACCAATCTGGTCACAGGGGAAGGCCTGTTCAGGCACCCTCTCCACTATTGTTTAGGGTCTTAGCTGGGTCATCCTCGTGGATTCCTGGGAATTTCCCTAGCACAAGATTTCTCCCTAACCCCATAATGGCTCTCTCTACTGAGATGTCTCTTTCATTGCTCTCCCACTCCATCCCTCCCTCAACTCGATCATCCTGTTCACTCATGTTATTATCATTCCTTATCCCCATCCCTCTCCCACTACCCCTCCCACCCTCAGTTTATCAGGAAATCTTATCTAATTCCCCTTCCTAGGGCAATACATGTGTCCCTCTTAGGGTCCTCTTTGTTACCTATCTTCTCTGAAGCTGTTGGTTGTAGTCTAGTGATCCTTTGCTTTACATCTAGTCTTGACTTATGAGTGAGTACATACTGTGTTTGTCTTTCTGAATCTGGGTTACCCCACTTAGGATGGTTTTTTTTTTCTAGTTTCATCCATTTGCCTGCAAATTTCATGATGTCATTGTTTTTCACAGCTGAGTAATACTCCATTGTGTAAATGTACCACATTTTTTAAATCCATTCTTCAGTTGAGGGGTATTAAAGTTGTTTCCAGGTTCTGATAATTACAAATAATGTTGCTGTGGAAACATTTGAGAAAGTGCCCATGTGGTATGACTGAGTACCCTTTGTGTATGTACCCAGAGTGGTATCACTGAGTCTTGAGGTAGATTGATTCCCAATGTTCTAAGAAACCACTATACTGATTTTCAAAGTGGCTGTACAAGTTTGCACTCCCACCAGCAGTGGAGGAGTGTTCCCCTGACTCCATATCCTGCCCAACATAAGCTGTCCCCAGTATTTTTCATCTTAGCTATTCTGTCAGCTATAAGATAGTATTCAGAGTCGTTTTGAATCACATTTCCCTGATGATTAAGGATGTTGAGCAATTTCTTAAATGTCTTTTGGCCATTTGAGATTCTTCTGTTGAAATACCTGTTTAGACCTGTGCCCCATTTTTAATTGGATTATTTGGTATTTTGATGTCTAGTTTCTTGAGTTCTTTATATATTTTAGAGATGAGCCCTCTGTCAGATTGGGCTTGGTGAAGAGTTTTTCCCATACTGTCATTTTGTCTTATTTATCACGTCCTTTGCCTTACAGAAGTTTTTTCATTTCAGGAAGTCCTATTTATTGATTGTTGCTCTCAGTGTCTGTGCTACTGGTGTTGTATTTAGAAGTGGTCTCCTGTGCCTATGTATTCAAGGCTACTTCCCACTTTCTCTTCTATCAGGTGTGGTGTAATTGGATTTATGTTGAGGTCTTTGATCCATTTGGACTTGAGTTTTGTATATGGCGATAGATATGGACCTATTTACAATCTTCTACTTGACATCCATTTATGCCAGCACCATTTGTTGAGGGTACTTTCTTTTTCCCATTGTACCATTTTAGATTCTTTGTTAAAAATCAGGTGTTCATAGGTATGCGTATTAATGTTGGAGTTCAATACCATTGGTCCACATATCTGTTTTTATGCCAATATCAAGCTTTGTAAATAGTTTTTATATCTATAATTCTATAGTAGAGTTTGAAGTCAGAGATGGTAATGCCTCCAGAAGTTAATTTATTGTACAGAACTGTTTTAACTATTCTGTGTTTTTTTGTTTTTCCACATCATGTTGAGTATTATTCTTTCAAGATCTGTGAAGAATTGTGTTGGAATTTTGATGGGCATTGCATTGACTCTATAGATTGCTTTTGGTAAGATTGCCGGCTTTACTATGTTGATCCTACCTATCCAAGGGCATGGGAAATCTTTCCATTTTCTGGTATGTTCTTCAATTTCTTTCTTCAAAGACTTAAAGTTTTTGTTGAATAGGTGTTTCACTTCTTTGGTTAGTGTTATCCCAAGGTATTTTATGTTATCTGTGGCTATTGTGAAAGGTGATGTTTCTCTGATTTCCCTCTCAGCTTCTTTATCATTTGTATAGGGGGGCTACTGATTTTTTTGAGTTGATCTTGTATTCTTCCACATTACTGAAAGTGTTTATCAGCTGTAGGAGTTCCATAGTAGAATTTTGGGGTCACTTGTGTATACTATCATATCATCTGCAAATAGAAAAAGTTTGACTTCTTTCTTTCCAATTTGGATCCCCTTGATCTCCCTTTATTGTCTTATTACTCTATCTAGAACCTTGAGTAATATATTGAGTAGATATGGAAACAGTGAACAACCTTGTCTTGTTCCTGATTTTAGTGGAATTGCTTTGAGTTTCCTTCCATTTAATTTGATGTTGTCTGTCAGCTTGCTGTAAATTGACTTTATTGTGTTTAGGTATTATCCTTATATCCCTGATTCCTCAAGACCTTTCTCATGAAGGGGTGTTGGATTTGTCAAAGGTTTTTCATGATCTAATAAGATGATCATGTGGATTTTTCCTTTTAGTTTGTTTATATGGTGGATTACATTGACAGATTTTCACATGATTAACCATCCCTGCTTCTCTGGGATGAAGCCTACTTGGCCACAGTGGATGATTTTTCTGATGTGTTCTTGGATTCAGTTTGCCAGTATTTTATTGAGTATTTTTGCATCAATGTTCATGAGAGAGAGTGGTCTCTATTTCTCTTTCTTTGTTGCATATTTATGTGGTTTGGATATCAGGGTATCTGTAGTCTCATAAAAGAAACTTGGCAATGTTCCTTCTGTTTCTATTGTGTGAAAAAAATTCGAGGAGTATTGGTATTAGCTCTTCTTTGAAATTCTGGTAGAATTCAGTGCTGAAGACATCTGGTCCTGAACTTTTTTTGGTTGGGAGATTTTTAATGACTGTTTCTATTTCCTTAGGGGTTATAGTTCTATTTAAATTGTTTATCTGGTCTTAATTTAATTTTGGTATGTGCTATCTATGCAGAAATTGTCCATTTCTTTTAAATTTTCCAATTTTGTATAGTACAGGTCTTTGATGATTCTTTGGATTTCCTCCGTGTCTCTTGTTATGTCCCCCTTTTCATTTCTGATTTTGATAATTTGGATATCCTCTCTGCCTTTTGTTAGTTTGGATAATGGTTTGTCTATCTCATTGATTTTCTAACCCTTTGTGACTCAGTCTTGATGTGGTGAATGGTTACCCCTCTATGACAGCATTCTTTTTTCCTTTTTTTCTTTTTTTCCTTTTTATTGATTTTATTGAGCTATACATTTTTCTCTGTTCCCCTCCCTTCTCCTCCCCTCCCCTTCAATCATCTCCCAAGGCCCATGCTCCCAATTTACTCAGGATATCTTGTCTTTTTCTACTTCCCATGTAGATTAGATCCATGTATCTCTCTCTTAAGGTCCTCATTGTTGTATGATGGCATTCTTTAATGGAAGATCCTTCCCTGGCCTAGCCCTTACTAATGCAATCAGAATCTTGACTCTAATTACCCAGTCAGGCTCCCATTTAACACACATTTTCAATTATATCACACTGTGGATGACAAATAGATTGCCTGAAACTGAATGCATGCACACTGTGAGAGCTTATTGAATTTACAGACTATGCACGATGTCCAGGGCACATTGAGGTTCATGAGTTCTGCTATCAGTCTACACTGTCTCCTTCATAATTGGTATGGAGCTCCAGCCATGGCACTGAAGACAAAGGCTTGTCTGCTTAGATTCCAGTTTGCTCATGCAAAGGGCTATGAGCCTTCGCCCAGAGTCAAAGGGACTCCTTTCTTTTAGGATCATTGAAGATCCAGTTTCTGACCCAACAGGTTGGTGCTGGCCTTTGTGTTTGTCAAAGGTCCTTCATCAAAGGGATGAATCATTATCATCTGAGCTCCTCCCCACTGTTGGCTGCCTGCTTCATCTTGCTAGGACAAGTCATTTGTGCCTGGGGAAGACAGCCTCCTTCTTTGTCCATGTCAGTAAGATGGGGGCATTTTTAGCTTGGTGTTTGGAAAGAACTCTCATTCTTTGTCAGATGTCAGGCTAAAATAGATTCTCATTTTGTACAAAATTAATATTTCCAGTGTGATGCATAAACAAGATGCAAGAGTGACACAGCCTATTGCGTCTCACTGCCAGGCAAACATGAAATCAGTTGTCATAACCCTGATAAACCAATAATGACTACCCCTTTCCCTTTTACTTTTTGAGACAGAAATGTTTGCAACCCAAACTGGTCTCTCATTTCCTATGTGACTGAAGATATTCTTGAATTGCTGATATTCTTCTCCTCCTCATCCCAAGTGCTATGTCTACAGGTTTGCATGCGCTCTTCAGGTACTAAAGGTCAAACTCATAACATTGTACATGCTAGGCAAACATTCCACCAAACAAGCTATGTCCCCAGATCCTTCTCTTCTCACTGATAAAGCAACTGTACAGCCATTATATCTGCCTATTGTAGCAGCTGTCCTGTACACTATCATAGCATCATATCCCATTTTACAGTAGACAAGACCAAGGCTCAGGGAAGTAGATCCATATGGCCTGCTGATTATGAAATGCTCGGTGGCAAAATTAGAACATGAATTCAGATCTTTCTTTCTTATACCCTGATTACCACACTGTCTTCTCTTTGTAGCTCCTTAAATCTATTTTTACCCCAAATTATAAAGCCTCCAATAGTTCCATATCCCAATTTACTCCTTCCTCCATCTTCTTCCTCATAACACAATAGAAGTAGAGCCCATTACCTGTGTTCCACAGCCATTTACAGGAACCTGGTAAGGAATTAGCACTGGCCAGCCACGGGAAGACTTACAAGTCAGTCATCAAGACCTCCAGTTCTTGAGCTAATGAATCTATCCACAAATATTATCCATAGTAACACAGTAACAGAAATGATTTCATTTCAGTAGGGAAGTCTTGATACCACGTTATTCCAGAGGAGTTATTTGGGGTATGAGTTGCCTTTTGGATGTTTTCAAATTTTTAATTTTTAAATAGTCTTTTCACCAACCCCTATTTTCTCAGTTTTGGAGACCAGGCTCAAAAAGAGTTCCCTCCAAGGAAACATTCCCTCCAAGGGCAAAACGGGCACTGCCTTGTACCTTCCCCCTTCTCAGCAGCCCCTGCCAAAGGCCTGTCTTCTGATTACAGGAAGGGCTTGCTTCCTTCTGTTTTCTAAGCAGAGCCTCCTCTGCCCCTAATAACAGGGCTGTTAAAATCAGCCGTTCCATTTTCTAAAGCCAGAGCCACACCAACTCACATCAGCAGGTCAACCACAGAGCCACATTTAGCAAGGGCAGGTAAGATTTAAGGAGAGAAATGTTGCAGAATGGGAAGTGGGCAGACAGACAGCCACAAGCTTGACTTGGTAATGTTGTTCAAAGCCAACGCTTATTATCAGCATAAAGCTCCTTAACAATAATAGCTATACTCATGTTAAAACTGGTCCTTTCCACCCCTGGAAGGATTCTGTTCTTCCCCAGGATTATAATTTATGAATGCTATGGCCCACCTCATCTCACTTAATTTTGAAATACAGACACCATTCTTGTTTTCAGAGAAGCATGGTTGAAATAGGGAAAGAATATACTGGCATTTAGAGTAATAGCCCTGGTTTTAATGCTAGCGCTCTCTACTAGGCCACGATGATTATGAAAACCTACATTTAATATTACCTGGAGACGCTTAGCTCACAATTCCATGGGCTCTAATAAAGAGAAGCAGCTTGGCAGAGATCATTGCAAAAATCCACACCTGTTTAAAAGGTGGAAAGCAACTGACCATAAGGCGTCCAACCCCAATGGATACAGATACAACACACACCCTAAACCTAGAACTAGGGGGGACATACTGTAGGAATCCAAGGGACAGGCTGTCTTCTGTAATCTAGTTAGCATCTTATATACAAGGAATCTGTGCCCATGCAATCTCAACAATATGATAGCCTCAACAAATTGTGCCCACTGACAGCACAAGTTATCATGGCAATCCAGGCAAGGGAAATCTCACAAGGCCCTACCCCTCA
This sequence comes from Ondatra zibethicus, assembly GCA_004026605.1. Taxonomy (NCBI): domain Eukaryota; kingdom Metazoa; phylum Chordata; class Mammalia; order Rodentia; family Cricetidae; genus Ondatra; species Ondatra zibethicus. The sequence continues at coordinate 70,256 of PVIU01000636.1, forward strand.
GTGGGGAGCTTTAGGCAATTACTGGCTCTTGGGAGAAGGAGAATTCATCTTCTCCAGAGACTAGTCCCCTGGTATGCTATCGAAGCAAGCATTCATTCCTAAACATATACATAGAAGCAACACCAAATGGATGTAACAGGCTATATTTATATATACATATGTGTGAACACACACACCATATATATGCAAAATGTCATAAATTTGAGAGGGATGGGAGAAGTTGGAGGGAAGAAATGGAAACTATATAAATACACTGCTCCAATTTGTAATTCTCAAAAATAATTTTAATATATATAGAGAGATGCATCTTGGGCCTCTCCTTTTGGAATGTATCTCTGATATTCTGTGGTATCCTGGATGTACTGGCTGCAGGCAGGTGACCAAGGAGGACAGTTGACAGATATGTGTCTTTCTCTCCTGATAACAGTTGTTCATTATCTAAGGAGGTACAGTTGCAACAAACTGTCTGTCTGGCAGTGCATTCAAGTCCAAAGGAATGACTGCAGATCAGCCACTCGAAAACCAAAATTATCTGTGTGGGGAAACAGCCTTCACGTTGTTACCCCAACAGTTCTACACCGCAGCTCAACTTGTTATCAAGGGAGAGAGTGTTTAAATAATTCATCTTGGTGGTTTTACCAGGAAGCTACATAACTTAAAACTTCAAATTCTACTGGCCAGCACATTCTCAAAATGTATTCCAAGGACTCTATTAAAAGAAAAATAAGACTGTCTCTTAGGGGCTGTGGAGATGGCTCCATGGTTAGACAGTTCCTGTGCCAAGTGGAAAGACTTGGATCTCCAGAACCCACATCAATGCCAAGTGGGCATCATGCCCACCTATAATTTCAGTTTCAGAATGTGGAGACAGGGGATCCCCAGAGCAAGCTGGCTAGCAAAATTAGCCATATCAGTGAGCCCTAGGTTTGATTGAAGGAATCTGCTTCATGTGAATAGGGTAAAAAAGAGATAGAGGACGATACTTGTCATCAACCTGAGGCCTCCATATGCTGACATCCACATGCATGAGTGCAAAGATGTACAAGAACTCACACGCACATACCTACACATATACAAAAACATCCATATGCATATACAGGCATACACCACACAAACACACACACACACAAGCACGCATAAAGAAAAACAAAATCTTTTAGGGGTTAATTTATGTCCCCACGAAAGTTACATTGAAGTTCTAGCTCCCATTAGCTATGCAACAAAGGCTGAGACTGGAGTAATGGTTTGAGAAAGGCTGGCCCTGCTGCCACCTTGATATTAGGGCTCTGGCATTCACAATATGAGAGAACAGAATTCTGTCCATTGAAGCCACACAGTTTATGTCACTTGATTATGGCAGCCCTAGGAACCTAACACAAGGTCAAAGAGAAAGACATCCTTTAAAAGGACACCGGTTCCCCAGTATCCTCCAACTATGGACCTGGGAGAAAAATGAGATATCCCATTACAGACAGTTAAGTCAGAATCTCAGAAGCAGGCTGTGGAGAGTAGACAAAGCTCTGAGTGGATATGTATACCATTGGCATGTGCATGGCTGCATCAAGGAGCCCAATGCCTCAGACCAATGAAGGCCTCCCCCTGGTCCCAGTAGAGATCTTGGCAGTGTGTGCAGAAAGTATCAACTACAACATTCTCCTCAGGATGACTGCAGCCTGAGACTGGCCCTCAAGGAAACCCACTACTGAGATCAGCTAACCTGCCTTCTAGTCCGCGCCCTGTAGAGCAAGTGCGTAGCTTTCCCAAGCTAAGGCTGGTGCATCTCCTCAGAGCACATGACACACCCATCCCTACTTTTCTTGATGATTTGATTGTGAGCCTAGCATTTAATGACCGAGCTTTCTAGTCCGTCAGTTCCAACCTTCCTGTATGTGTGTCTGTAGTTCCTTTACTCCCAATCACTCCGGTCAGGCCAGTCCCAGGGTCATTCAGGTCACAGCAGTGGACGCTATTAAGTGTTTTACTGTTCTGATTTTTTTCATTTATTGTTACTGTGCATATATATGTGAGTGTGCATGCCTATGGTGGACAGAAGACAACTTTGTGAAGTCAGTTCTCTCCTTCCACCACTATATGGTGCTTGCTTTTCTCTTAGGGTTTCTATTGCTGTGATAAGATCCCGTAACCAAAAGCAATTGGGGAGAAAAGAGGAAAGGAAGCTAGGTCAGGAACCTCGAAGCAGGAACCATGGAGGAATGCTTATTACTGGCACATTCCTGTAGCTTTCTTAGAGCCGCCAGGATCACCAGCCCGAAGGTGGCACCACGAATTAGCTCTCCCACATCAGTCATCAATTTTTAAAGTGCACCACAGGGATAATTGAGTGGAAGAAGAAGACTCACATGTCTGCCGAGAGTGGCTTGCCCCGGGCAGAGAGGAAAAACACTGCCTTGTGGCGCTGGGTGATCAGGCACTACTATGGTAAGCAAATATATGGTGTGGTATGGGAGAGAGAGACAGAATAGTTCATGTCCTGTGGAGAGAGGCAGATCTAGAGAAGGCAATGAGCTACAGGCTGAGGTAGCTTCTTCTCCACCTGCGACCATGGTGATGCCCAGGCCTGGGCTACTGCCAAGGCCTGTGTCTGTGTCTGTGGTTCTGCTGTGGCCAGAGTCTGTGTTGATATTCATGGCTTCCGTTACCACCAAAGGCCAAGAGGATAGGGCTGCACAGAGTTGGCCCTGCCCCCTCACTGGCTGCAACACTAGGGAGAACTAGCCTGCCCTTACCAGCTGTAGCAACCGGGAGAGCAGGTCCTACTCCTCGCCTTGGCAGCACAATAGAGTTGACCCTATTCCTAGGGGCATGGGCAAGCTGGCCCTGAGCCTATGAGAGTAGGAGAGATGGAACTGGCCCCTCATTTTCCGTGTGGTGTGGGTAAGAGAAAGATGACTCCCCACTTTGCCCCTAGCCATCTGTGGGGAGCAGGGGAGCTGACCCAGGCCCTCACCCGAGGTAGCACTCAGGAGAATGGGCTCTGTGCTTTCCCTAGGAAAGCACAGCAAAGCTGACCCTGTCAACAGGGTCATGGGTGAGCCAGCCCTGAGAACGTAAGAACGGCACTTCTTGTCCCGTCTCTCATTTGCCATATGGTGGTGTAGCTGAGGGAGAGATGCCCCCTGCCCCGCTGCCCTTCACCACCTGTGGCAGGTGGAAAAGTTGGTCCTGAGGTCATGAGAGCGGGAGAGCTGTCCCTGCCCCTCACTGGCTGCAGCACTCAAGAGATCAGGAGAGTAGGCCCTGCACCTCCCTTGGGCAGCCCAGGAAAGCCAGCCCTGTTGGTGGGGGCACAGATGAACCAGCCCTGAGGGTGTGAGACAGGGAGAGCTGACCTCATCCCCCTCATCCGCCATGTTATGGTGAGGGCAAAGGAAAGATGCCCTCCCCCTTGACCCTTGCCACCTGCAGAAAGCAAGGGAGCTGACCCTCCCGCTTACCCGTTACAACACTCAGGAGAGTTGTCTCTGCATCTTACCTGGGCAGCACAGTAGAGCTGGCCTGACGGTGTAGATGTGTGTCAGATGGCCCTGATGGTGTGAAAGTGTGAGAACAGGCCCTGCCCCTTGCTCCTTGCTGCATGAGATGGGGCAGTGATCACCCTGGTGATGAGGATGGGGGAGAACTGGCAGGCTGACTAACCCTGCAACCACCCAGGCCTCAGAACCAGGGTTATGAGTTGACCACCCCAACATCCACCCCATCTATGCTCTGCTAGAGCACATGAATGGGCCAGTCCTGCAGATCCAAAACTGCAGGATCTCCACGACACAGGGCAACAACAGGATTCCCAAGAGGAGCCCCAGTGAGGGCCCAGTATCAATAGTGTAGCAAAAGCCAGAGGCCTCGAACCAGACCAATGACTCTTTGCGATGAACACTTGCAAGTAAAGCTATCCACACAGCTTTACTTACTAAAGGATCTACTGTGCCGCTCGATGTCACACCACGGCTTCCATGTTGAGATTTTTCTCTTTTTTTCTTTCTTGTTTTTCTTCTTTTTAAAATTATATTTTATTTTATTTTGGGGGAAGATTGCAAGGGCAGAAGGTGGGTAGGAAGGGACAGGGAGATGGATGGAATCAAGATGCATGATGTGAAAGCCACAATGAATAAATAATTTTTAAATGCACCATAGGTATGCCCACAGGCTACTCTGGTTGGGGTGCATTTTTTTCAACTGAGGTTACCACTTCCCAAACGACTCCAGTTTTCAGTACCAGTGGGTTCCAAGGATCAAACTTAGGCTGGCGTCTTCCAAAGCACATTTATCTACTCAACTGTCTCCTTGGTCTTGTGTTAAATGTTCCTTAAAGGTCTACCCCAAGAGTAAGATGCCCAGAGTGGACAGTCAACAACTAAGCTGAATAAAAGTGAGCATGGTTTTCTTACCCATTCATTTCTCTGAACAGCCAAGATGAAATATTTGGGATGCAAACCTCCTCGAAACTTATTTGACACATTCAACAGGTAAAGACACCTGCCTTCAAAGCTAATGACCTGAGTTCAGTTCTCAGAATTAAACATGATGGAATGAGAGAAACAACTCAGGTTGGTCTCTGACCTCTATGCATGCTCTATGGCAGGAACATGTACACACACACACACACACACACACACACACACACTAACTAGATAGTGGGATGGATGATAGATAGATAGATAGATAGATAGATAGATAGATAGATAGATAGATAGATAGATAGAAAAACTTATTAGACTACAAAAACATTTCTATATTGAACATCTTCTCAAACACATGCATTATGGAACATGATTTGGAAAATACTGCTGTCTCTCATTGGGTTTTGATGGTCTCGATGCACAGCTGTTAACACCTGCCTTGACATCTTTCCTAGCCAAAACTGCTGCTGTGATGCCCCATGACCAGAATCTGAGCATCCATCACCTATGTGTGCATAGGCTGGAACAGATTACATCTAACAGGAGATCCAGGGCTGCCATGTGGTGGGACAGCATCCTAGACAGAAAATGGCAGTGAGGCACGCAAGCAGCTCAACAGCTTATTTGAATCTGATCTGACCAAGACCATGGGGCGACCACAACAAAGTCCAAGATCCTAAGCTAGAAGCTCTGGTTGTTCTAGTCTGAGTTAGGTTACAGCTGCTTAAACAATGAATATGTATGAAGGCTTTCTCAAGCCAAACTTCCGTCTGCCTAACATAAAATACATGCACAGAGAGAGGGTAAGGGAGGGAGAGAGAGAACAAAAAGAGGCCCAAGCTTCAGTTTGGGCTGCTGAGACTCTCAGAAGAGAGGATAGGTGAGAAAATACATTTTTAGCTCAACTCAAACCCTGTCCTGACACTGTTAAGCGCACAACCTTAAAGTGGAGTCAAGTTCTATATAGATTCTATTATCTATAGAATACCTTTAATCTACCCTATTCTGACCTCAGGCAGATGGAAATGTCTTGGGAGAGGCAGAGAGAAAAGCATGCTGGTAGATTATCTAGAACTCAGAATCTTGACTCCCGTTCTCCCCATCCTAGCACCAGCCCAGGCCAAAGCGCTTGTAGGTCCCAACAAAGCAGAGATCTGGGTGCACCTAAGGGGTAGTTGTCTGTGTTGTGTCCTCCGAGTTCCCCAAATCCACACTGGTGAAGATGGTCTCAGATGTCATTATCATCGGCCCTCAAATGGAGAAACCCAAGCAGACAGGGCAGAACAGACAAAGGACAGCAACAGTCAGCACAGGCTGCTGTCAGAAACCAAGTGGGAACATCTGAAGAACAAGGATTTCTTGCTTGGACCACACAAGTAGGTGTGAGGCAGGAGAAAACCCCTAAGTTTCTACAGCTCAACTCACTTCCCATCCATGTCTCTGTTCTGCCTATACCCCAAATTTGTGTCCAGATGAGACATGTTTCAGCTCTAGTTAGGTGTGTTCTATCTACCCTGAAGTGTTGTGGTTTCTGTGTGTCTCTCAGAAGCTCATGCTGAAACTTGATCAGTAGAGCAATTGCATTAGGAGGTGGACTCTCTAAATCAGGCTCCCCAGAAAACTGAAAGCAGAACTGCCATATGATCCAGCTATGCTACTCCAAAGGATCCAAGTCAGCACACTGTAGAGGGACCGGCACACTGTAAAGGGACCCGCGCACTATAGAGGGACCCGCGCACTATAGAGGGACCCACGCACTGTAGAGGGACCCGCGCACTATAGAGGGACCCACGCACTGTAGAGGGACCCACGCACTATAGAGGGACCCGCGCACTGTAGAGGGACCCACGCACTATAGAGGGACCCGCGCACTATAGAGGGACCCACGCACTATAGAGGGACCCGCGCACTATAGAGGGACCCACGCACTGTAGAGGGACCCACGCACTATAGAGGGACCTGAGCACTGTGTTTGTTACCGCACTATTCACAGTGGCCAAGATGCAGAATCAATACACACACACACACACACACACGTTTTATTCAGTTGTAAAGAGTGAAATTATGACATTTACAGGCAGAATGATGGAACTAGACATCACACCACTAAACAAAACTAAGCAAGAATCAGAAAGACAAATATCGTGTTTGTGCAGGCGTGCGCACACGTGTGTGTGTGTGTGTGTGTGTGTGTGTGTGTGTGTGTGTGTGTGTGTGTCTGTGTTAAAAATAGAAGAGGGGTAGTTGAGGAAAGAGAGAGGAGGAATGAGAGAGGGATGGGTGTGAACATAAGCATATGTGGAAAGTGTTAGACTAGCCCAGATCTTTGGCCCAAGATGGAGTCACTTAAGGCATCAAGTTGGATGACTCTCGTGGGACCCAGACCCTTTGGGGAAATGGAAACCAAATGTTCTGGACTCCTCAGAAGTCCGTTTGTCTCAGGAGAACAACTTGAGCATAGGCTCCTGCCAGCCTAATGGCCAGAGCACTCAGCTCATAGAATTTGCTTCCTGCAGTCCCTTTGCCCCTCTACCCAAACCCCCCTTTGGCGGGGCTGCTCTTTCCTCTCTGGATGACAGCCCAGCAGTTCTTACCCTGAATAGAGCTTTGCCTTGGCCTCCTCATGGCTCTCATGGTCTGGTCCCTTGGAAAGGACTTAATGAAACTGATTATTTTGTAATCTAATTTTAGAAAGGAAGAGTAGAACAAAAATAAAAACGTCTAAAGTAAAAAATAGAAAAATAAGAGTTCAATTCATAAATGTGTTATGAAAGGAAGGAAGGAAGGAAGGAAGGAAGGAAGGAAGGAAGGAAGGGAGGGCAGGTGTTTCTTCTAGAGATGATCCACCCTTGAGGACTTCATCCTCATAAATAGGATTAATGTGCCTTTATGAAAGCTCTAAGGGATTTGTTTGACCATCTTGCCCTTTCCTTCAGTCACAGCCAATTTTGAAGTATTAAATAAAGTCAGACAAGGTACCAATAAATTGATGCCACGATTCTTTACATTCAAGTCTCTAACAAATTTCTATTACCTGTAAATTTTCCAGGATTCAGAACATTTTCTTACAGCAGCCAATATGGACTGAAACGTAGGCATGGGCTTGCATCTAGCCTGGGTCACCGGTGTCCAGGTGGTGTCCCTACTTTATCCTCTCCCTCATGGCTATCCCAGCATCATTCACACCTCCTGGTCATTCCAGGAGACTGCGCTTTTTATTTTATTTGATACTGCTTCAGATGTCTAGCTATACAGACGAGGCTGGCCTTGAACTCACATTTCTTCTGCCTCGGCCTCCCAAGTGCTGGGATAACAGGTGTGAGTCATCATGACTGGCATACCTGCTCCCGTGATCTATAATGGTGCCCTCTCCTGGGAATCACAAGTGTAAGCTCTGTCTAATTAGCTTGAATATTTGGGTTCCCCTTTTCACCTTCTAGAAACAATGTTCTGCATCCTTCAGTACCCTGACTTTGAGCCCCATCCCCAACACTCTTTTTTTCTTTCAAGTGATAGATAGTCTCACTTATATAGTTCAAAGTTTCATTTTTTTCAATCCAGATGTGGTCAGGCATTGATAAAAAACTAAGGAGATCACAGAAGCACTACTGAGATAGGAAATACCTATTAATGTTTTTAAATGCTTTCCACATCTCTGAATGCTACTCTCGCCTCCCTCCTCAGTGTTTTCCCAGATGAACGCTGACATCTTAATTTTTCTGACTTTCATATATATGAATGGATGCATATATATGCATGTATGTATGTTTAAGAGAAGAGGGATTGATTTAAATCTTTTATAGATTAAAATGAGATGTGGCTAACACATAGAATGCCATAAGAGAGGGTCATTAAGTTATGGCTATTATATTTATTAATAATCGATGCTTACTAAACATATTATTTTATTACTTTCATCTCCGCAGCTGAGAAAATGAATGATCCAGAAGTTGAAGTCACTTCCTCACTTTGGCATGGCTACACTGTGAGGGATGAGTCTCAGAATTAGACTTCATCTGCTTCTAAGCCCTGCTTCCTTTCACTGTAGCACATCTGTCCTCTTGACTATTCCCTCAAGTGCTTTTACATTCAAACATCCAGTGGATTCATCACACTTTGCTTCCAGGGTGTTAGGAAGGATCTTCAGGTGATGTTTTTAAAGAACTTCGAATTTCCCAGGTGAAAATTCTCATTGAAAACAGCTATATTGTCAGCTCTTAATTATTGGGGACAGTGCTAGGCAGGGATAGAACCATTGGACAAGATTCATAATTAATCTCCTCATTTGAGTCAAGAGGCTCTGCCGGTTTCTTCCACTGCAGCTCCTGTCAGAGCTGCCCACAGGGAGAACCTCATTTCCTGAGAGACTCCGCTCCCAAGATCTAAGCTGCAGAGAACCTGCCCTAATCAGGTATCTGCATTAATGTGACCTCCAAAAGTAAAAGCCAGAATAAAGGAGAGCAAAATTACCCACAGAGAGAGTGGTTTGATCCGAAAAAGAAATCTCAAGTCATGGTTTTGTTTTATTTAAGCACAAGAAAGATGCTCAAGTGTATGTGACGGGTGGAAGCCTGTTTGTTGGGTTTTTGGTTTGCTTTGGTTTTTTGGTTTTTTTGTTTGTTTGTTTTTGTTTTTTTTGTCTACATGCCCTTGTTGGGGGTGGGGAGAACCTCCTATTTATCTACCAGAAAAATCTAAAAGAAGATAATAGCCCAAAGCTTCCATAAAACACTTGCTTTTGAGCTAGCTTGGTTGTTGTCCACTTATTTGTGTTTATTTGGAGAATAATCTCCATTTTGAGCTCGGAGCTCTGCTGTGAAGTATCTCACAGTTTGTGTGCAAAGATTCGGTCCCCGGCTGATGGCACTATTTCAGGAGGTTTTGGAAATTTTCAGAGGTGCTGCGCAGCTGGCGGAAGTAGATTGCTGGAGGACCGAACACAGAGAATTGCTCTTGTGCTGACCCCCTCCTGGTCTCTTCACGTTTGCTTCCTGGCTGCCATGGTTAGCTTTCCTCCACTACCCCTTCCCTTCATCCATGGTGGTCCACCTCACCGGGGTCCACCAACCAGAGAGCTAGCCAGCCACGAACTGGAAACTTTCAAACCATGAACCCAAATCCATGTTTTCTTTCTTTAAACTGTTTGCCTCAGGTGTTTGTCACAGAAACAAGAGACCGGAGTAGCACAATTCCCAAGAAAGAAACCTCTGCACCTGCAAAGCCAGGGCTAGTGAAAATGACCAAGAGCATCATTTCTTGCTGTGCAATAAAATTGATATTTCCAGGACCACAAATATTTGCTAAGCATCTTCTGTATAATAGGTAATAATATTATTAATATCAATGACCGGATATAAGAGCAGACATGCATGGCAGCCTTGAGCATCAGAGCTTGCAGCGTCTAGAGTGGACAAATAAGTGACAGCAAACCAGAAGTCACAGTTGTCCTAAAGCTACACACCTGCTTCCCTCTCCACTGTTAGTCTCTGCATTCAGCCCAAAGAATAAGAATTGAATAAGGGAGTCTTGTCCCTAGGAGAGCTTCCCAGTCTAACCTGCAGACCCCACCACTGGAGTCCGACAAGGACAAAGCATATCAGAACCGATTACAGTCCCCACAGCACTGATATACATGCAGAATGGATGAGAGTGGAGCGCAACCCCAGCAAAGCGGTAAGATGTCAGATATGACCAGACACCTGCTGAAGGAAGTCAGATAGAGCTGGCTTCTCCAACTTTACCAGAACCATCGCATCCAGAATAGCCTCACCAACAAGCCGGTCTAATTGTCTAGAGACAGAAGACCTGTGACCAAGGCTAAATCCACACCTCTAGCCTAAGAAACTAGGCTCTAAGAAGGAGGACCCAGCAATGACCTTGACCTGTAATCTACAGGAATCCGCCGTGCTGTAAGGGAGTCCTCTGGTTGTACTGTGGGCACTGGTGTTCCTATCCAGCCACTCCACTTGAGCTCCAGCCTCCTCAGAGTCACTGTGACCAGTGACGTTTGCCTTATTAAAGAAAGGAAAAGACAGTTTTGTCATCAAATTAGAGAGTGAGACATAGGTTCACAAAAGCTATCTTGAAGATACCGATGATAATGGTTGAGGGTGCTTCTGGGGAGAGGTAACCAGGAATGTTCTGAGACTGATCGAAGGAAGAAATCATTGACAGCCTGAAGAGTCCTCTGATAGTATTTTCCCCACACACATAAGCATCATCACTGGCACAAGCCGGCTCTGGAATCACCGGCAGGCCAGACATTATAATATCCTCCGCATCCTGTCACCTGAGCCTTCAGCACATTGTGTTTCCTGGTTATACTCACGGCCCTCTACATGCCTCTCACACTGCCCAGTGCATGGCAAGCCCTGGATAAACCTTGCCAAAGACCATGGAACGGGAGAGCATGTTTCATGAATCTTGTCAATACCAGAAATGTCCCTCTAGATCCTGACCCTTCCCCAGGCTGGGCTCCACCTGGGCCCTTTGTAAGTCTATACCTGTTGACCAAAGAGCCCCAGGTACCAACGTGTCTCATAGGAGCAGGTTCATAATGCTCTTAGGAGCGAGCACTCCAGAGCCTGGGTAATTTCTGACCATATTGTCCACTGCTTCTGCTATGCTGGCTCCTCCCTTTACCACACCTCTATGCTCAGTACCTACGGATAAACACTTCTGTGTGCACATGTGTGTATGTGTACATGTGTGTGTGCACATGCGCGCACGTGTGTTTGTGTGTGTGTGTGTGCATGTATGTGTGTTTGCTTATTTTTTTTTAAGTGTATGATCTTGGAGATTGGAAAGAAAGAACGGGTTGTCTGAAAAGACGATGTTGCTAGGGCTTGCTATAAGGACAGCAAAATGACAGCTTTTTGAGTAGACCAGAATCCTTTCCAAGGTTCTTGGAAGTCGCTGAGGTCTGTTTCCTCCTCTGCATGACCTGTAAAAGCTGGGACTTGGTTCTGGGATAAATGACACCAGGTGACCTTAAAATGCTACTGTTCATATCCAGTGCCCTAGCCAGCACTTGCACAGAGTGGGTGAACCTCAAGAGAATATGTGGTGTTCAAAGGGGACCATGTTTCTGGGAACTGAACACCAGTGTTTCACAATTTCTAAGACACTGTTAGGGTAAGGGCCTGTGTTTGGACTAACTAAAGTTTGTATTGTCCTGGCATGCTGGGCACTTAGAATAAATGAGATTTAATAATGGCAAGAAAACTCTCCTTTTATTTCATGTTATAGGTTGAAATCTACGTTGGTTAAATCTGTTCCATCTACAGCCCATACCTGGCTCACATGGGTCAGTTAAATCCCACCAGCAATGACTCTGTTGGGTCTGACCTCAAGAATACTGGCCTCCCAAGTATCTCTTACAGCCTCAGACTGGCTGGTACCAGACAATCCAAGCCAGATCTGCCTTCACAATTCAGGAACCAGTTCTAGGGCGGGTGCTAGTGTTTCATGGGTTAATCCTTTCCTATGATGTGGCTTTACCTCTTCAGACTCAAAGTTTGGTCGTGAATACCAGCCAAAAGCTAAGGCCCTAGGCTCTGGACTGGCATTGAATGCTCAAATGCAGTTCGCTGTGTCAGTCACTGTCCCCGCCTCAAGACTGCAGACTTTCGTCTTGGAAGAGCCCTCTTTTGTCCCTGTACTTGTCATCTGCAAGGATTGAATTTGATATGTGATTACAAAGTAATGAGACTGGCTTTTAAACAAACCCCAGAGCCTGTGAATCTAGATGAGAGCTGGCCTTCAAAAATGACACTGTGTTCGGCTGGCCGCATACTGACTCCAAAGAGGCTGCCACCCCAGCCCCTAGGGATGAAATTTCCCAATGAAAAACACCCCAGGGACAATCAGCTAATTACAAGAAGAAAATAAGATCATTCCCTCTATACAGTGGCTCCTGTCACTCTCTGGTGTGGTTCACTGTCAATGTGTCAGCCTCACCTGGAGGCTTGTCTTTCTTCAGAGAATGTGTCTTGTGCGTCTTTGCATACCCCAGACAGTCTGCACAGTCTTGGCATATAGAAAGCTGTTCATAAATGGTTGGCCATGCCCCCCCCAAAAAAAATAGCAGATTTCTTATTGGCTCATTATTATTCTCTTCTCACTCCTATCATTTTCCATGCGACACTCAGGGGTTTATACCCTCTCCTTTTCTTAAATCGTAACAAAAATTCCTCAGGAAGGATCTAGAATCTACCATGCATGGAGAGCCAGAAGATCTGTGTCCGTCAGACTAAGTTGGTTTGTATGGTTGTAACCAACAAACCCGGATTCTCCATTGCTTAAAACTGTACTAATTCACTACTATCTCTTTATATAGGTGCAAAGTTTAGAAGGCGGGGAACAAGGATCCTCCACATCACCATTATGTGGCTCACTAGGCAGCCAAAGGATGCTACGACATTCTCCATCAACATGGGGATTTGCACAGTAGAAGAAGAAACAACAGTTGCAATTATATTCTGTCTGGAACTAATACAAGCTCTTCCTCTAGAACACACTGGTTGCCACTTCTCTGGCTTTATGACCCCATTCTAAAGAGAGACAAAGAAAAAACTTTGGGACTTCCAATTACTTAGAAAAAGGGAGGGATAAGTTAAAATAGGAGTAAATACCAAAATTCCCTAAAACAGAGTCTGGAAGCCAGTAGGATCGGCTCAAAGAGGATATTAATTAAGCCTGCGGGGTTGTCCCTGAATGGTCCCCAGTGGATCCTGCCCACCCCCAATCAATTCCCTTATTACTTCTACTTTGAGTCTGCCCATGTCACTTTCTTTTTGGTCAAGGAGACATCAGCAAATGTGGTCCAAGCTGGATTTAGAAAGTGCTTGCCCAGTAGGGTTCTTGGAGTGTCACCTCTACCACACGGAAAGCCCAGACTTTCTGGTAAAGAGGCCACGTGGACGAGCAGCGAGGCATCTCAGCTAGGATCCCTAGCCAGCTGGAAGGAGCACGGGTGAGGCCATCTTGATCAGCCAGCTTGCAGATGAACTGACAGACTGACCGCCAGTGTGTGACTGAGCCCAGCCAACATTGTGTGGAATAGAGATAAGCCATCCAAGCTAAGCTGGCCCAAACGACTGAACCACAGAAGAGGGAGGAAATAAATGGCCCTTGTTTGAAACCACAAAAATTTGGAGTGATTTGCTGCCAGCAGTAGAGAGCTGCTAAGGCAATTCAGATCTGAAAGAGGAGTTAACACTGTAACAAAACTCCAAAACGTGTAGCATTGGCTTTGGGATACGGCAGAGGATAGGAGCCACGGAACTAGCAAATAGACTAGTAGGGGAGGCTGGGGAAAGTGATGTATAATCTCTTAGCGCATCTCTTCGTGCATGCTAGAAAAAGGGCAGCCCCATGTTATGGAGTGGTGAAATAATTGAAAATAAATGTTGCCTACAGAAGCTTGAAAGAGAGAAGGTACTTAATGAGCTTGTCGATTAAGTTGAGAGACTCTTCCAACCCAGAGTTGAAAGCATCCACTGGATGCTTCCAGCTGTGTGTGATAAGAAACTGCCAGAACTAAGCAGGAAGCTGTTCAGCTTTCAATCAGGTTTTAGAAGGAATACAGAGGGCCCCCAAAATGCTGGTTTCGAAAAAAATTCAACTGCTCCTCACATCTAGTTTTTCTCGTCAGTGTTTCTCAAATAAGAAGGAGTCTCAGCCTCCTCAGCATAAAGATCAAACAGGAAGGGTGTTTGTGAAAGGCCACCCACTGTTAGCTTAAAAAAGGCAGGGGTTAGACCCTTTCAGAAAGAGGCAGAGATATCTTAACATTCTTAAGGGAAGTGGCCCGTGGGAGATGGGTCTAACTGTGTCGGCGAGGTTTCCATTACTGCAACAAGTAACTGTGATAACCAACTTAAAAAGAAGAAAGGTTTATTTTGGGCTCAGATTCAGAATTCACAGGCAGTAAAAACTGTGGCAAGGTAGCCCATTGTGGTCACAGTGCCTGGCAGAGGAAGCTCATTAGCCCATGATCAGGAATGAAAGGGAAAAGAATGGGCAAAACCCCATTCTCCAGACTTCAAAGGCCACCCCAGGTGCTAAGGGGTCCTGCAGACCCGACCTCCGAAGGGCTCCATCATCTCCCAATTGTGCAAAGCTTAGGACTAAGTCTTGGGGGGATGTCTCAGTTCATAACAGCAGCAATTCCCAAAGAAACAGGTCTGTCTCAAAAGAAGCAAGCAGTCCATGAGGATTTGGGGACATAGAGTGAATTCCTCTGAGATTCAAAGACAACCCACAAGTTTCCAGAGAGTTTTAGCTGTAAAAGCCATACAATATTGCACTAAAAGTAAAGTCACAATTCAAAATGAATAGAGTCCTCTAAATCCCCACTCTCTACAAGCAGGAATCAGGCTAGTAAGGCTACTTAGCTACAGACATGGGCCATTTCCTATGGGAAAGAAAATACATCTCAGAAAGGCAAATCAAGAGCTTAAAAGAAGGGCCTAAGATCCATGAGAAACGGACAACTGATGCAGTAACCCCAGGCCCAAATCAACGACATTTTTTTTGTTTTTTGTTTTGTTTTTGTTGTTGTTGTTGTTTATTTGTTTTTATTGTTTGTTTGTTTGTTTTTTTTACCCACGTGGAGAAACCCAACAGGGGAGCAGCTGGACTTTACAATTGCTGTACAATTTTGGGAGTGCCATCCTCTCCACTTTAAGTGGGCGTGTCTTATCAACTCTATCAAATGCCTTTTTCACTCACTACTGTGCTTTAAGGGAGAAATGCACTTGCCTTTAAGTGCAAAGCTAGTGGATCAAGAGCAGCAGTGCCTAAGAAGCCACATCAAAAGGTCTTACCTACATTGCAACTTGAGGTAGACACATAGCATGATGCTATAAAAGGGGTTGAGGGTGCTTGGGAAGGGCAGAAGGGTGCTTTATTGAGGCTACAGGTAGACAGCTTCTAAGCATACTTTCTTGTTTCCGTCCATATTGAACACACTTAGAAGGCATGACTTTATGACTCCTCCCACTAAAAGATGAAGCCCATCACATCCCTTGCATCTTAGACGACTTCATGACTTGCTTTGAACAATCAAATGGGTCAAGAGGCCCATTGTATGACTTCTGAGCAGGTAGGAACCACCAAAACCTTAAGAGCTATCTTCTTTTGTTATTGGTTTTATTGAACTATACATTTTTCTCCTCCACTCTCCTCCCTTCTTCTCCCGTCCCCTTCTCCCCTCTCCCATGCCTCCCATGCTCCCAGTTTACTCAGGAGATCATGTCTTTTTCTCCTTCCTATGTAGAACCATGAAAGTCTCTCTTAAGGTCCACTTTGTTGTCTAAGTTGTCTGGGGTTGTGGACTATAGGTTGGTTTTTTTCTTTGCTTTATGTCTAGAAGTCACTTGTGAGTAAGGACATATTATATTTGTCTTTCTGGGGTCTGGGTTACCTCACTCAATATGTTTTTTCTAGATCCATCCATTCACATGCAAATTTCAAGATGCCAAAGGACACGGTCAACAAGACAAAATGGCAACCTACAGGATGGGAAAAGATATTCAGCAACCCCACATCTTACAGAGGACTGATCTCCAAAATATACAAAGAACTCAAGAAACTTGACATCAAAAGAACAAATAACCCAGTAAAAAAAAATATGGGGTACAGACCTAAACACAGAACTCTCAACAGATGAAACTCAAATGGCTAAAAGATACTTAAGGAAATGCTCAGCATCCTTAGCCATCAGAGAAATTCAAATCAAAACAACTCTGAGATTTCACCTTACACCTGTCAGAATGGCCAAGATCAAAAGCACTGATGACAGTTTATGCTGGAGAAGATGTGGAGTAAGGAGAACACTCCTCCATTGCTGGTGGGAGTGCAAACTTGTGCAGTCATTTTGGAAATCAGTATGGCTATTTCTCAGAAAATTAGGAAACAATCTGCCTTAAGACCTAGCAATACTGCTGCTGGGTATATACCCAAAGAATACTCAATCGTACCACAAGGACATGTGCTCAGCTATGTTCACAGCAGCATTGTTTGTCATAGCCAGAATCTGGAAACAACCTAGATGCCCCTCAACCAAAGAATGGATAAAGAAAATGTGGAACATTTACACAATAGAGTATACACAGTGGTAAAAAGAGCTGTCATCTAAAATGGCTGATTATCTTACTAAGAAAGAAGGGTCTGTGTGATAGGAAACTAGACACTGAGTCAAAGCCTTAGCTGAGTGTGTTAGAATACAAATGTTGAAATGTTCTTGGTGCTGTCTTAGGTCATGTGCACAAGATAAGTAGCTACAGCTCAGCTATTAGAACGACCCCCAGCAAGAAGAACCATGCAGCTAATCCTAGCCCATTTTTTAGAACTGGAATCAAATAAAGATTGTTGTTTCAGCCATTCATTCCTGAAATGGTTTATTATGTATGTATAACAACTTAAATATTAAGAAATGGGCAAATAGACCAGTTAGAATATCCATTCTATAAAAGACAACTATGCAGAAACAATTAAGTCACATCTTATTTGACTTCCTCCTTTGTGTTGTGGATGCTGCTATTATCTTGATCTAAAAGCCAGGGTACCTCTTCTTTTGGGGGGTTCAAAATCTCTGGATTAAAACACATATGTGGTGTAGGAGGTCCTTCTGTTTGTGTGTTGCTTTCATTGATTAATTAATAAAGAAACTGCTTGGCCTGATAGGGCAGAACTTAGGTAGGCAGAGAAGACAGAACTGAATTCTGGGAGGAAGAAAGCAGAGAGAGAGAGTCACCATGGAGACGTTAGGTCAGACATGCTAAATCTTTCCCAGTAAGCCACAACCTCATGGTGAACACGGATTAATAGAAATGGGTTAAATCAAGATGTAAGAGTTAGCCAATAGGAGGCTAGAGCTAATGGCCAAGCAGTGTTTTAATTAATACAGTTTCTGTGTGATTATCTCAGGTATAAGCTAGCCGAGCAGCCGGAACAAAGGGCCACTCCTCATGCAACACATGTGGGGGAGTTTATCTGTTTCTGCATGGGCTGCAAGCCATTATGGAATAAAACTGTTGAGACTGTAAGGTAACACAAACATAAATTGGCCATGTAAACCACTGAGCCTAGAAGATGCTGTAAACAATAGCTTCCCTGTGTACAGATTGGCAAGCCCAGGGATGGTCATGAGAGCCCCAGGCATGCATGCTCCAGCCTTCAAGCCTTTGAGGTTTTTATTTTCCATGCATGAGTTACTCAAGGTATCATTCATATTCTTTAAATCCCTACACTATACTGCATTGTCTACAAGGCACTCACTGCCGGCCCTACCCTGACCCATGCACAGCTCTGTCCTCTCACTGCTTAGCTTCACACCTTATCACTTACCACTGCTGACATGGCAGGTCATTTGCTTGATTGTTTATCTGTTCCTTGTCCCTCCCACTCCTCCTCCCACTCCAACATATAAGCTCCATGAGGTCAGAAATGTTCTTTGTTTAAGGTTCTGGAACCTTCTTCATGCCACGTAATTACTGTAAGCAGTCACTCTATCACTTAGCAACAGCCCCAGAGACAAGGATATTCATCTGTCTTGTCTAATAGTGCATCTCCGATCCCTTGAGCAGTTCCTGCTGATGGCAGTTGTCCAGTAAATGTATCCAGGAGGAATAAAAGAGTAAACAGAACTGGGTTTCCCCAGCATAGTACAAAGATTGTTTCAAACATCGCTGAATTGTCTATGCGCTGTCTAAAACCTACATTTCCCTAGCATTCTGCATGTATGTTTTTTATGCCTCTAGTTAAAGCAACCTCCCTTTACCCTCTTTCTTCTGAAGAAAACTACTGGCCATCTCTGGTTCCTAGAAAAAAATGGGCACTTTGGTTTCATGTTCCTCAGTCTCCTTAGACCCAGCTGAGAAGCCCAAGCTACCCATTTTTTCAGCTACCCTATTGCTTTTTCCAGGATACTTTCCATGGGCTCCCATCTAGCCTTGGACCCTGGCACAGCTCTTGCTGAACATAAGTCCCTGGCTGCACAGGAAAAGATGCATATGAAAAAAGTAATAAATGGGAAGAGAGCAGAGCTTCTACAAATTACTAAGGCAGAGAAATAAAGATCTCTGACTACTCATAACCATTAAAGAACACTGCAGTGGCCTCTTGAACAGACCATGTCACAAATGCTCCTACCTGTTCCAGTGTCTTCCCTTGATATAGATGTGGTACATGCACACATACACACACGCACATACACACACATATGCATGCATGCCCACACACACACACACACACACACACACACACACACACACACTGAAATGTCACCTGTCCTTGCAGTTGAGCTCTCTGATCCTGTTTGCATTCGCCACCAAATGAACCCTTTCTACCTAACTACAGGATCTGCCTGACTTTATAACCCAGCAGATCTAACAGAGCCCAGTTCATAATTCAGAGCGTCCAGATGCATTGTCATTGACTGCCCAAAGCCAAGTATTCTATCTCTTCCAGGATCCAGCGATATGCCAAGAGCTATTCCTCAAAGGGCGCATATGTTCTACTGCAGGTGGCACAGTGTAACTTCAGAGTCCCAGCGATCACTGTCGTGATTCTCCCACTGAAGCTTGTAGAAGTAAAAGTCATCCCACCCTTTCCCTCCTCCCAATAGTTATTCCCTGACTCACTTCATTTTATTTTTTAATCTCTAGACTCTATTCATAATATTAGATGCAAGATATTATAATAGTAGGTTCATTTTGCATAATTTCCACAAAAACACCACAATCTGAGTGGCTTCATCCACTGACATGTACTAGCATCTTATAGTCCTTGGATCTGGAAATCTGTGACCCAGGTGTGGTCAGGGTTGGTCCTGGCTGAGGGTTGCCTAGGAAGATCTGCCCCCAGACATCTCTCCTCAGTTCTGACAGGCTGCCAGCAGCCTTTGAATTCTCTGATATCCAACTCCTCATTGCAGTCTCTCCCTGCATTTTTATGTCTGCATTCAAAACTCCCCTTTCCATAAGGATACATGCGACACTGGGGTCCTGCTCTCATTTCAGCTGCTTACACCTGCCACAATCTTACTTCCAAATAAGGTCACACTTTGAAGCAGTAGAGGTGAGACTATCATCACAGGAGTTGGAGAAAACAAACATCTTGATTCGGGGCATCTTGGAGATCCTTGGATTTCTATATCCTTTTCCTGGGATGGGGGCAGTTGCTGTCTAGGTTCACTGTCTGCCATTGCTTGTTGAAGTGGAGGTGCTAGGTTGGAATGATTAGGAAGAGGCCCAAGAGCTCCTCCACTGAGCCACACTCAGAATAGGCCTTGCTCTAGCCAGATCATCTCCATCCCAGAACGTCAGGGTACCCTTAAGGCAGACACCACTTTGGCCATCAGCACAACTATTTCCTATGGAGACCCTTTTTGTAATCTGACAATATCTCAACATATTCTCTGGTTATAAAGGGAATGTTTCTATGTTCTAAAAGCTCATCTATTGAAATCTCCTGTGCGGTTAAGAGTTGGGGCCTTTGGAAGTTGGCTAGGCCTGAAGATGGACACTAGTCATAGGATTAGTGCCCATAAGAGAAGAAACGTGAGAGGACTCTTTCTCTCTTCTCTCTCTTTTCTCTACCATAGAAAGATTATTAACAAAATACCACAAATCCCTTCAACCAAGGGAGCCAATCCTCACCAGACACCAGGTCATTTTGTTAATCTCAGAGACCTAAGTAGACCACCAACCCAAATCAACATGCCAAATTAAATCAAACTTTTACATTCATTGTCATTGGCTGTCTCTCCCTATATCCAGGGATCAGGAGATCAGCATCAGATATGGGGAAGATAATTGGATTTTTTTTAAAAAACTCAGGAGAAAAAGTTTCCAAATAGAAGATTTTGGAGATAAATAGGCAGGGTTACAGAAGCAGAACAGAAGAAGAACAAGTTGGTCATAACCTTTGCAAAGACATGGTTGCAAGGTGGCCATAACAAGGTGGTCATATCAAGGTGGTTATAACAAAGATGGTCATAACAAGGTGATGTAACAATCTTTTGAAGCAAAGGCATGATTCCCATTTCCTGGAACAAGCAGTACAGAACCATATGAACTTAAGGTTACAGATGGGGCATAGCCCAATACTTGAGAAACATATTTAACCATAAATGGTAGTATGTTTTTATTATAAAATGACTTTCAAGTCTAGGAGGCAAACTGGTTCATTAAACTGGCACTTTGACTTTGGGTTTCCAGCAGGCAGAACAGGGAGAAATGTCTGCTGTCTAAGCCAGACACCAATTAATGTTGATGAGTGACTTGACAGGATCTAAAAATCACCTAGGAGATGAATCTCTGAGCATCTTTCTAGAAACTCATGGGAGTCTCTAGATTGAGCCAACTAAACTAGCAAGTCCCACCCTCCATGTGGGCAGCACCAGCCCACAGGCTGGGGGCCTAGAATGAATATGAAGGAAAAGGGAGCTGAGCAGGCAGTGTTCCTCATTCTTTGCCTCCTGATGGCAGATGCCATGTGACCAGCTGCCCTGTGCTCTTGCATTTAGGACACTACCCTTGAATTGGGAGTCAAAAGAAACCTTCCTGCCTTAATTGGCTTTGATCATGTATTTTTTTTCCTAGCAATTGGGAAAGTAACTAACAAACCATGGTAACTTGTTATGGGGTAGTTGACTAAATAAGATATACCACCTCCTAATTCATGACTAGACAGGATTTAAGACAGGCTTATGTTGTGGCTTTTTAAATGGCACAGGGAACTGTCCACCACAATCATATCGGAACCATGGAAGAGCCGACATGTCTTGGAGACCCCAAATCCTCTCCTCATATTCAGCCTATGGAAATGTGCATTTGAGGGAGTTTCCTGTCTCTAAACATCATTAGAAACAAGCAGCATAACCTAATGAGAGCACCGAGCTAGACATCGAGAGACCCTAAGACCTGACTCAGACCCTGTCATTCAGTACTTGGGAGGCCCTAGGCAATTCACCTCACCTCTCTGACCCCATCTATAAAGCAAACCGAGCTCCTTTCAAGATTAAGAGGCCTATTGCTCAAACCTGGCTGACCATTAGCTTGTCTGAACAGAAGCAAACACATGGGAGTCGACAGGGAAGCTTTCAAACTTCCCTTTTCTTCTGAAAGCAATTATGAGAGATCAGTCAGAAACTCCTTTGGTCCATATTTAAAATTCAGGATCTTGAGGAGATTTTTAAATACGCTGTCAGTACAACATTCATACAGCACTAACCAGCTCACAATGGGGTATAGTTTATGAGTCCTACAGTTCAGATCTGAAATGTTCCCCCAAAGCTTAGGTGTTTATGCCTTGGTCCTCAGATGGTAGGGTTATCAGAAGGTTGTGGAAGCTGCAGGAAGCCGGGCTAGTTAGAAATGTGTTCTCCAATGGTATGTCTTATCCCCAGGTTTATCCTCACCCATCTTCTCTGCTTCCTACCACCATGAGCTGAGCAACTGTCCTCCCCACATCCTTCCACCACGATGCTTCTTCCTTGCCACATAGGCCCAAAAGCAACGAAACCAGCAAGCCCTGGATGGAACTCTCTGATGCTGTAAAACAGGATGAGGCTGTTCCTCCCTGCAGTCATTTGTCTCGGTCCCTTTGTCACAGCAACCAAAAGCTAAAACAGAGATC
This sequence comes from Ondatra zibethicus, assembly GCA_004026605.1. Taxonomy (NCBI): domain Eukaryota; kingdom Metazoa; phylum Chordata; class Mammalia; order Rodentia; family Cricetidae; genus Ondatra; species Ondatra zibethicus. The sequence continues at coordinate 92,320 of PVIU01000636.1, forward strand.
TTTCACAGTTCTAGGTTGACTGGGCTCTGCTGCATGGCTCTCACCAGGTCTCATGCCCATGCAGGTTGATAGCAGCTGGGGTCACAGAAAGCAAAGCCTCAGTCTGGTGAAACATCCAAAATGTCACTTATGCAAACTGGGTTTGGATTGATTTATGGGGCTCCAGTTGCCACCAAGCACCACGAGGGTGCCCAGGGTCAGATCAGTCACCTAAGTCCAGGTTAGTGTCCAAAGGCAAGGATGCATTTGGATCTGAGCAGCCAGTGCCGCTACAGAGCAGCTACTCAATGTCATAATGATGTCTGGACCAGAGCTGCAACTGAGAGCTGTGTCAGGTCTGTGGCCCTACTGCAGCCAGGATCTGTGTTGATGTCTGATGTTCCTGTTATCATTGAAGGCCATGCAGACACCTGAGATCAAGGGCCATGTTGGTGTCTCAGGGCCATACTGCCACTGGGACAGTGGTGACATCCAGACCCAGCCATTGTTGAGGACCTTGTCAGAGTCCACAGCTCTGCCATGGCTGGGGTCTGTGCTGAAGTCTGGGTCCTGCATTGCCACCAAAAATCACTTAGAGGCCCAAGGTTAGGGCCCTAATCATTCCCACCTGAGTGGCCAATCCATCCACCTAGAGCCAGGATGTCTACCGGGCCCAAGCTGCTGCTGAGGATCATGTCTGTGTCTGTGATCCAGCTACCGTTGGGGCCTGTGTAGATGTCTGTGGCCTGTGTCACCTCAGAAGGCCCTAGGAATCATGTGAAATGAAATCAGAGGGCTATGCTGAGCCAGCCTCACTCTTTGATGGCCCTGGTAAAGCTGGCCTTGCCATTTGCTGGACACTGCATCTAGAGAGCTGGCCCCTGCGCATTGAGAGATGACCCCCACCCCTCACTGCAGGCCAGGGTAAACTGACCCTGAGGGCATGCACGTAGGGGAGCTGACTCCATCCACTCGTCCAAGGTGGGTAGCCCCAGGAGCCCTGACTGACCAGTTTTACTACTATCTAGGCCCACAGCCAGACCTTGGGTTGACCCACCCTGGCATCTACCGCATCTAGGACCTGCTAGATCTGGTGAAGGGACTGGTCCTATGAAACCTGCAAGATCTTCAAGACTTGTGACTGCCACAGGATACCCCAGAGGAATTCCAGTATAGATCCAGTGATGGTAGTATACCAGAAACCAGAGTCCTCCAGACTAGTGACTCATTGCATTAGACATTAGCCAGGAAACTGATGGGACAAAGAGATATACAATAAGGCACACTGAAGCCTCCACTACTACCAGGACAAATGAAAAGGGTTATTTGGTTTTCGTTTTCTGTTTTTGCTTTTGTTCGCTTGCTTGCTTACTTTGATTTATTTCCTTATGGAGGGTGTGGCAGGGATGAGGGGAGGATAGGGGGACTGGGAGGTGAACCAAATTGGGGTGCAAAATGTGAAGCTCCCAAAGAGTCAATAAAGAAGTAAAAAAAAAAGATAACCATCAATATTAACCTCATAAAGCAGAGCCCTCTAAGCTGGACTGTGAAGCTCCATTTGGTTCCCACGTGCTTTGGACTCTTCTAACATGGAGGTGGATCCCAAATAAAGTCCTCCAAAGAATAGTGCTCCAGACATAGATCTAATCTACATGGGAAGTAGGAAAAGACAAGATTTCCTGAGTAAATTGGGAGCATGGGGACCTTGGGAGAGGTTTGAAAGGGAGGGGAGAGGCAGAGAGGGGAGCAGAGAAAAATGTAGAGTTCAATAAAAATCAACAAAAAAGAAAAGAAAAGAATTCATGCTACAGTCCTCCAACAACTGAGCTACACATCCAGCCCTCTCACCTACCTTAGCGAGCCACTTGACAGTGTCTCTATTAAACATGTTAAAGCCATTGCTCGATAATTATATTCTAAGGGGTAGTGCCTCAGTAAAAAGTGTGGGAGTCTAGAAAAGACAAAGACAAGTGTATGACTTCTTCAAGATTTATTTTTATTTAGTTATGTGTCTGTGTACACGTGTGGTTGTGCATCCTGTGCAGGCAGAGGCCAGAAGAGCATGTTGGATCCCTCAGAGCTGGAGTTACAGCTCTATCCATGAGTGCTGGGACTCAAATCCCATTTCTCAGGATTGCACAGATGCGCTCTTAGCCACTGAGCCATCTCTCCAGCCCCCTGTTCATGCCAATTTTATGCATAGTCCCAAATTGGAAACCAGGGAAATTATCACCAACAGAAGAAACAAACTATAAACAAATTATAGCACGTGACCAAACAACACGTTCCCCTTAACAAGGACTAACCAGAGAGCACTGGACATTGATGTAGGGAGCCAATTCCTGCTGGAAAGCATTACTGGGATTAATTAATAAAGCCAAGAGAACTCTTGAAAAAAGTAGTGCTCCAGACAATGGGAGCAGATACCACACACTCCACAGAAAGTCTGAGAAGACCCACTGGGCTACATGCTGAAGATTAGCTGTGTCTTCAAAGACTGCAAGCATGAGGACCCACAATTGATCTTCAGAATGCACACAAAACAGTCAGTCATTATATACACTTGTAATCTCCATGCTGGGAGGTAGATAGAGGTTTCCTGGGACTCACTGCCAAGCCAGTCTCACCTTCCTGGTGAGCTCCAAGCATCTGGGGAAAAGTACATCTGAAAAACAAGGTGGAAGATGTCTGAGAATCTATACTCAGAGTTGACCCCCGGCTTCTACATACCTGCATACTCATACACTCAATCATACGTGCCTACACATACACACACACACACACACACACACACACACTTGCTCTGGGAAGTTGCTTGAGCATTTTCAAAATGGCAGTGATGGTGACATCTGCCTGAAGATGGAACTAAACCATGAAACTCATAAGGATCTAGACTTCCTATAGCCCGGATCTGACCCGCTGTAAGAAGGTGCCTGCAGTGCCTTCATGGTGTTGGAAGGCTCACCTGATCCTACTCTGGGAAACACTTTCACAGAACAAGTATTCTAAATTCCACGTGGGACCTACTTGTACTAACAAAAGGTTTTGCTTCATATCTGAGATTTAAATGCAACTGGAAACTGGGTTTTTAATCCACCAGAGTAGCAAGCCCATAGCATAAGGGGCTCTGGCCCACTCCCCAGAAACTCCTTACAGAGGGTAGAGGGTGAGCAGCTAGGATGGGGGAATCACTTCAAAGAATTTTACCTCTTGTTTTCCCTCCTCAGAGGCAGCCACGGAGGAGCCTGGAGAGTTAGGAACACTTCTGGAAGAGGATTGCTCTGCACTTGAGTCTGAATGTCTAACATGAGTAAGGGAAGAAAATGAGGTAGGAAAAATTCCACTGATCCCACACTTTCCTTGTCTATTCTTTTGTTGTTGGCTACCTAGGTTGGTTCTATAATTCAGCTATTGTGAGTTTTTCAATCATAATGAAAAACAAAATTATGTCATTTGCAGGAAAATTGGTGTGAGTGGAGATAATGACACATAAGGACAATTAAGTCTGTCTCAGAAAGACAAATATCATATGTTGTCTCTCATCTGTGAGTCCCAGGTTTTACAGAGATGCATAAAATAAGGCGTATATGTGGGACCCAAAAGCAGAAGTAAACTTCCAGGGACAAAGGAGACAAGATGGGGGAGGATCAAAAAGGGGAGGGACAGGATATAGAGCGAATATGCCAAACATGCAATATAGACAGGAAAACTTTAAAAAATAAAATTTAAGAAAAGGTTAAATAAATAAATAAAGTTGTGGGGACAAGAAAAGTGAGGTATAGGGAGAGTGGGCTCACACAGTAACTTCCTTCTTCTGTGACTTCTTGTGGGATGCAGGATACTGGCCTGAAACAGAGGTGCTCTTGTGTCAACTGAAACCAGGCTGAAAACAGGGAAGGGGTGATACCAAGGGCTCAAAACGCAGCAGGTGACCCATGAAACCAAGGGAGGCATTTCTGCATTCTGTGCTCAAAGTCTGGACTAGATCACAATGCACAAATGGTAGCACATATTTCTGTGGACACTTGTTGGCCAATGGGCCTTTAAAGATCTGTTTCTTTAAGTCAGTGAGGAGACACACTGCTGCCATGCTGTGGAAGCTCCTTCTGCTCCTTCAGCCAATAGCCTTTAAGATACCAGCCCACTTGGGCGTGGTCTCTTTTGCTTTAAAAAGCAGAGGTAGCAATGTGCTCGCTCTCTTGCTTTGGAGTCTGGTTCTGCTTCTAGCTACTAGACTCCTTTCCTGGTCACACTCCTTTCCTGTTGTCTAGTGTGGTGATCTGTAAGTTTTCCCTTTAAATAAATCACCTTTTTATTAATCATAATTCCAAACTGGTGTGGGATTGTTTTGTGACTTACACCTTCACTATCATTCCATTGCTTAGCAGAGACTGGGCCAGGTCAAGGACCAGGAGCTTAAATTTGAATCTCTATCCTGAACACACCTCAAAAAACTCAATCCTAAGAAACCATTTAAGAGGATTTCACCCCTTTCATTTGACAGGTTGAAAAACTGAGGTGCAGAGAAGTTAAAGTTGTTACTGGGTGAAGGTGGCTCATACCTTTAATCCCAATGCTCAGGAGGCAGAGGCGGGTGAATCTCTGTGAGTTTGAGGCCAGTATGGTCTACAAAAGCTAGTTCTAGGACAGGATCCAAAGCTACAGAGAAACCCTGTCTCAAAAAAAACAGAAGAGGAAGAAAAGAAGAAAAGACGAAGAAGAAGAAGAAGAAGAAGAAGAAGAAGAAGAAGAAGAAGAAGAAGAAGAAGAAGAAGAAGAAGAAGAAGAAGAAGAAGAAGAAGAAGAAGAATGGAAGCTAATTGACCATCTAAGTTAGACATGAATTTTGACCTCTCTGAACATCGAGGTTTCCCTTTCCAAAACAACATGCTTTTAAAAATCAGAATCTGTCTTTTTCCTTTTCTTTCCCCTCGAAGTTAGACATCTGCCTCCTCAGGTCCTCTACAGAGGTACATCATCCTGACCTACTTCATGTACTATAGACCCCATGCCTTAAGGGCCTCTGTACTTGCCCAGGCCAGGTCTTCAACCAGTGCCCTTTAACTTTAGAAGGACATCGCTATCACTAGCTCTTAGTGCTGGGGGCAAGTGAGCAGATGACTGGATGGAAGGGCTTGATGGATGCCTGTGATGGTGTCGGTCCTATAGGAAAGTTGCAAGGCAGCCAGTACTAGGTCAAGAACAGAACCTGCAAAAGGAAATATATGTCCTGTAAGCATTCATAGAACAGGAACATGTGAGCAGGAAGCCTAGGCAATGAAGCAAGCAGAATTAATGCATTTAAGAAAGTTACTATCCACAAGACCCTCTGCCTTAGAGAATCCATATCCTCCCCCCCTCTTTCTCTCCCTTTCTCTCCCTCTCTCTGTCTCTCTCTCTCTCTCTCTCTCTCTCTCTCTCTCTCTCTCTCTCTCTTCTCTCTCCTCTATCTTCTTTCTCTCTCTTGGTATATATGTGTAGCAATACTCCCAAAACTCCAAAATCCTCATGTGGGGCTGGGTACTAAGCTCTAAAACATATTTAGAGCTTTCTAATATTTGTCTTCCTGAAAGGCCATAGACTATCTAATCCTGTTCCCCAGATGAGCTCTCGGAGCTTATGAGGGATCTGATTATATCCAAATGTCAGCAAAGTGGCCTAGCAAGGGCTCTACCATCCTGCAGCTACGGTGGGAACCACCCCAGCTTCATCCCATCCCCAGCATCTTTTCATAAGGAGGCCAGCCCCAGAGAACACTCTCATTATCTAATCATCTTAACTTGCATAATTATTTCCCTCAAAGTACAATTAGCAGATATGCCTCTGGGATTTAAAATATATAGATAGCACTGCCCAATGGATGAAAATATTAAATCCCTATCACAAAAGAAGACGAGACTGGAAAACAGAAGAGACACCAAGTGAAAGAGTTAGGAAACAGTAAAGGCCACAAAAGTAGGGGCAAGAAATGGAAAGAAGAGCAGAAGAAGCGAGAGGAATCAGGGAGAAATGGAAGAAATGGGAAGACAGAGAGAGGGATGTCTGAAGATAAAAGGGCAAAGCCTATGTCAGTGAGTCTTCCATCTAGGTCAATCCTACCTGGGAGTCGAAGAGCCCAATAAAAACCAACTCCAGGCAGTGTGCTCAACTCAGGAAGGGCTCTGGCCTCGTGTTTTTCTCGTGTCTGCATTGTCTTATATTCTGTCACAGCAGAAGAAAATGGACCTAATACAAAGTCAGTGCCCAAAAGAGAAAGACATGAAGTCAGTAGCTTGAGAACCCCCGTCTTAGTACTATGCCCAGGGTCCTGAAGAAAGCAAATCTAACCTACTGTGCTCTCCACAGAGACCACAAGGGACTGTGGCCCAAAACACATCACAAAACTTCATTTCTGCCTGTGAAGTCCCAAGAGAAAGAAGCACTGTAAAGTCTGATCGGTTTTCTGGGAGTTCTTTGCAACCCTAGTACTTGGCCGTAAACTTTTCATTTATCATGTTATGGAGGCTTGTTGTAGTCACTTTCTCAGTGCTGTGGGAAAACGCCCCGATGAAAGCAACTTCAGGAAGAAGAGTTTGTTTGGGCTTGTAACTCTAGAAGGATATAGTCAACAGTAGCAGGGAAGGCCTGACATTAAAGAGGAGCCAGAGGCTAACTGATCACATGGTGTCCACATTCAGGACATGGAGAGTAACAATGTTCAGTTTCCTCCATTTGCCCAGTTCAAGATCCCAACTAGGGAATGGTGGCTCCCACAGTGGAGCCGCCTTCCCACCTCAATGAGAGTAGGACAAACCGCCAACATGGTTGCCCCGGGTCTGTCTCCTGGTGATCCAGATTCTGTCAAGCTGACAGTTAACACTAACTACCCCGATGTTCCTTCCAGTAAGGCCTTCAGGCATCCAAAAGGATTTAATGAGCCTATCCATGCCGGTTGAAAACATTGGGTCCTAGAGCAAGGATCAGCGACTAAAAATACTCTGTTCCTTCCTGCATTTCTTCTCACTGGGTAGCCCACAAATGTCGGCAACTGAGATCTAAGGGGGGCTAGCAGAAGAGCAGCTCACACTCCTTCAGCTCTGTGACAAAGCATTCCAGGAAAGCAACTTAAAGGCAGTCAGGACTGAAGCTCACGGTTTCAGCCTTCAGTCCCATGGTCAGCTGACACAGAGCGTCATGGTGGAGTATGACGGCGGTCAGAATTGCTCCCCCAATGGCCTTCTTACTCTAACTAGATCCCACCTCCTAGCACTAACATCTCAGAATCCAGTCCCTTCTATAATGTCACCAGCTGGTGACCAAGCTTTCAACACGTGAACCTTTTAAGGGCAGACGTCACATCTAAATCATAACACCAATTGATAGAAGCCTGCTTTCAGGCTTCCTCTCTTGACATGACAAGGGGTTATCTGTCTTTTATATCCCATCAGGCTCAGCCCATACAGTCACTAGCACAAAGCAGCAGATATGGCCTTATAGGCTAAATCACTAAGGCAGAATGAGATCTTCATGGGACCTCTGCTATGCTGGGCACTGAGGACCGTAACAGTTTGTATAGTACGTACTTTTTCACACAAAAATATATATACTAGGCTTTCTGATTAAAACGCTAAATTAAACACTTGTGATCCCTTTATTGTGAGTAAATCCATGCCAAGTATCATAGGGAGATAGAGAAAGACAGGGGTCCTGAAGAGAAGTGATTTCAACGCCTGTTTTCAAAGGAGCATGAGTAGGTAAAGAGAGTGGGAGCAGGGCACTGCTCCAGGACCCTGCAGAGAGTTTCAGGAGGCGTGAGCACTTACAAACAGAAGCAGAGGATGTGGCAGCTATGAGAAAAGTTGACGCCAATGTGCAGAACGATGGGCAAATGGGCTCTGTCGCACCCTGGAGGGTCACAGACACCGCCACTCAGGTGCTGGAGCAGAGGTGGGGCCTCTAGTTTAGATTGGACTAGAAACCTTGCTCTTTGTTCTACTTTTTGATTTAATATATATTAATTGTACAAAACAATGGGTTTCATGTGACACTTTGACACGTGCTTATCACATATTTTGATTTGATTCTCTCCCTTACTCGCCTCTCTTGCAGCCCTCCCTCAGCCCCCTCTTCCTTCCCTTGCACTCTCAAATTTGGATGACAGCCTTGCAATGTGTATATCAGAATTGGAAGAAAATGGCCAGAGCAGAACAAAACATCAACAACAAAAGACCTTTTCAAATTCTTTAAGATCAGGAAACACAGTACACATGCAAAACGAAGTAGGATGCGATTATAGAAAAGGGTGGGGGCTGAAAGTGAGGCTTCAACAGCATCACTGGAAGACCAAACACAAGAGATCTCCCCAAATGAAGACAAAGATGAAAACTAGGAAATAAATTCCCTGGACAAGTCAAAAGGTCCAAGAGTTATCTAGTATACATCGGAGAGGGGGAAGGACATAAAGCAGAAGGTGGTCATCCAATACATGCTCCAAAAACATTTTCTATGAATTGAAATTGAAACATATGAGCTCCTTGATTGAAATGGCTCAGATTGCCCAACAAAATAAATGAATAAAGCCCTCTCATCAAGGCATCTTGTGAAATCTCAAAACCACAGGACTAAAGATAATCTCTTAAATGCTTCCAGAAAGGAAAAAAAGTCACATCAAAAGACACAAAATCAGAAAAAAACAATTGAGTTCTCAATAACCACATGTGACATTAGAAGACAAGATTCTGAAAGAAATTTATTTTTCACTCGGAATTAAATTCCCAGCTGAACTATAATTCCAACGGGAGGACAGAATAAAGCTATTTTTAAGCCTACAAGGCATATTTGGATTCCTGGGATGCTATTGGCCATGTGGCAGGAGATAAGATAAAGAAAATTACACAAACAGAAAAACACAGGTCTCGGGATGCAGGATTGCAGAGGGGAGCGCAACTGGGTAAACCTAGGAGAAGAAAGTAAAAAAACAAGGGTCCTGCATGGAATCTTTGCAGTGGGCCTAAGAGCAGTTGCTTCTGATGGGAACAGAGGCGCTCTGGGCTCTAAGGAAGAGCAGCATAAAATAAGCTGGTCAGTTAGAAAGTCCTGCATGAAGAAAGGATATCTTGTTCTGGAGCCCCACATGGCCCTCAGCAAACCAAATTCAAACATCATGTCCATATTCATCTGACCCACAGCTAAAGAGCTTGCATTAGCTCATTTCATAAAATTTTTTTATCTTTTTTATTTTTATTTATTTATTTGGCTACTATGACAAAATCCCTGACAAGAACAGCTTAGACAAGAAGGCTTTCTTTTGCCTCCCAGTCTGAGAATATAATCCACGGGGGCAGAGAAGGCATAGCAACAAAAGCCCGAGACAGCTAGTCACATTGTGTTCTCGCAGGAAGCAGAGAAGGGTGCCAGGGCTCCACTCACATTCTTTTATATTCAGTCCAGAACCCCAGCCCATGGGATGGTGAATTCACATTCAGGGTGGATATTTTCCTATCAATTAAACTTCTTTGTGATTTGCTCCTACGTGATTACAAATCTTATCAAGTTGGTGATCAAGATTAAGCATCACAGAACTAAGTTTTTAAACTACAGTCCAGGATAAAAGTCTCCTGCCTGAGATCTGCCATGCAAGCTTCCAAAGAAGGAAAACAATCAACAGTCCTGCCCAGGTATGACATCTATGAACCACACAGTGCAGTAGTAGCACGCATACCTTGATGGTAACCAATGACTTTTCAAGGGAATTGAAGACTCACTCAACAAGAGAGAATTCCTGCCTGGTACTGGAAACCAAGCAAACTACCCAGGGCTAAAGAAGCCATAGATCTTAGACAAGACTCATAACCACCACTTTACTAGACCCCCCCACAATCACTAACTATATTCTAAACATTTGTTCTCACACCCATAGGTAAGTGTAGCCCCCGCCCCACATCAGAGAAACCTCTCTTTGCAACAATCCAAGACCATTATAGAAAACCACAACTAATCAAAGCGCAGAGCTGTGGAGTCCAGTCCTGACTGATATATCTACAATGCAGCTCCTGCACCTAATACTCAGGGATCTGAGTCATCTGAAGGATTTGAAGAGGAGACAGAAAGATTGAAAGAGGCAGAGAATCAGGAAGTTTACTGTGAGATTGTGTCTCCTAGGAACGGCATAAGATGCACCCACAAAGTCTTACTAACATGGTTCCCTGAACATAACCTAAACAAGGATGACCCCAGTAGACATACTAATGTCTGTAGGGGAGAGCTCAGGGGGTCCCTTCTTTACACAGGGAACTAAAGAAATGTTAAGAATGGGAGAAATAATCTTCCCCAGGGAAGAGTACCAACTGGTTATCCAATACCTAATGGTCAGCTTTGAACACATACAAATATCATTATATATACTAAGCAGGTTGCATTCATAAATATACATATATGCACATATACATGCACACACATACAAAGTTTAAAAGAGGCAATAAGAACAAGGAAGGGGACATAGGAGGTTTGGGGGGGAAGGAAGAAATGATGTAATTATGTCATAATCTCAAAAAAATAAAGGAAAAAAATGGGGTCAAGGAGTTTCAAAGTGACCCCCCAGTAAGAACATATACTGTACATCACAACAAAAGTCCAAACACAAGTCCCTTTAGAGCCCTGTGTAGCCAAGCATTCTATGAAACTTCCTAGACGGTCAATAGAGGACAAAGTAGGAGTGCCCCAACCCAGGAGTTTCGCATTATTGTGGCAGGTCCTAGCATACAAGGACCTGTCTAATAGCCATGCACAGTAGGTCACCTTTGTATGTCAAACTGAGTCTAGCTGAGAAAACAGAGGCACTGATTGGGCCAGAAGTTTCCATGAGGAACAGGGGCAGCATTGACACCAGATTTTCATAACTAAAAAGGGTTTAAAGTGCCCAAGGCATAAAATGATAGAGGCCACTTTTCCAGGGAAGAAGAATCATTGTGTATGGAGGTGGCAAGAACAGGAATGGATGGACCTAGGGATGACTTGGCGAAGATCGTGGAAAGCAAAACTGAATGAGCGATTTATGTGCAGATCTTGGGGGACTCTTAGCTCATGTTCTCCATCATCCCCTCCCATCTCAGCCAAGGATTCAGCTCAGCTCCTCGCTGCCCACATCCCTCTCCTTGCATCATAAAATCCGTATCACTGGTGATGCTGCCGTTACTTCTAGTCTGAACATTTCGGGAAAAGAGAGAAAGGCCCCCACTCCGAATCTCCATTTTCTTACTACCCCCTAGTCATTCTTTCACGTAAGTTTAGTGGAGTATTTCTACTCCCACTTGGCCAGGAAGTTTATTCTTGCCAAGGACCTCTCCCAACTGCCAAGTCCAACTTCCCAGCTCTTATCTAAAATTACTCTTTTGTGCCTTTATTGCTTTTCACTGCAAATTCTCTTTTTCTAGCCCCCTTCCTTCCCTCTCCCCGTTCTTTCCCTTCTCTTCTTTTGCTTTTCTTTTCAATACTTCATTCACTTGCCCAGAGCATAGTCACTGTGCACTTTCTCCACGAAAGGCTGGACACCGGAGTCCATAGTCTGGTTGAAGAAGGTACCCATGGAAACGAGAAAATTCTACAAAGTGCTATAAATATGGTGCCTGGAGTTAAGGTGGTCCAGAGGAAGCACAGGGGCTGTAATGCTCACTTAGGAGGTCTGACAGAGGGACGGAGGGGACAAAGGCTAAGAAGCTAGTGGCTTGTTCAGAATAGTAGGAAAGAAGTGTGAAGTGTGTTCCCATGACCCTGCCCACTGCAGCCAACTCTCTGCAGTCACTGTCACACACAGTTGTTCCCAGTCTCTCTCCTCTTCTCTTTTGAGACCTTTCTCCCCTAGTGGCCTCATACTCAGGGACATCCAGATATGCCAAATAGAACATCAGCTCCTAGCTATCCTACCCCTCCCCAGCAACATTCAAGTCCAACATTCAAGTTTGCCCAAGTCAGGATCCCAGCAACTCCAGGAAAATTGCATATGAGGTTTGTAAATGGCCTCCCTGCCTCAAATCTCCCTTCCCTCCCTTCACACAGGCTATCAAGTGACTCTCCTAACAAACCAATAATAGAGTGACTTTACTTTCTGTCCCCACAGAAAGCCTCCCTCAAACCTGGAATCCACCTAGCTCTCTCATGATCCACTGAGTTCATTTTAATAAAACAATAGCATCTTAAGTCCCCTTCCTAGAACTTCCCAGCCTTTGCAGAGTCACTTGGCCACCTCCTCCAGGATTCTCAAGTTACACTGGAAAATGCCCCAGGAAGATTATACTATATTGATATCTCATGGATTTGAGATTGCTCTGAAATACCACCTCATATAGCCATAGGTATCCAAACCCCTGGCTGAGGGACTGAGAAATGCCAGCCTGTCCACCTGGCACACAAGACCCTCGCGGTCTGGCCCATAGCTGGCTCTCAGTTCCACTTGTCCCCCTCCTCAGCTCGTGCTCTGTCCCAGCAATACTTTCTGCTGTGTTCTCAGTCTCTAGAACGATCCAGTTTTTAAAATCGACTAATTATACTCTGGTTTATTCTGGTTAATCTGAAATTGTCTCCAACTAAAAGGCCTTTCTCATGTTAAAATCATGCTTTAAAAAAAAGCACCATCTTGGCCAGGCAGTGGTAGCACACACCTTTAATCCCAGAACTTGTTACACAGAGAAACCCTGTATCAAAAAAAAAAAAAAATCACCATCTTCTAGCCTGGTTTTTATTAAAGTAGCAGTTTTTTGTTTATCCCAGAACCAGGGATTGAACCTATGGTCTCATGTGTGTGTTTGTTAAGCACTCTCTCCCCCCAAGAATTCAAATTTCTTATTTTTTGTAATTTTTACATGTTCATTATTCTTTAAAAACAGCAAACCATACAAAAACAATAAAGTATTACTCAAAGTACCATATCATATTTGAAATCTTTTTTTAGCACCCATTCAGACTTTCCATCCTTAATCCATCTCTAACTCAGGGCAGCAAATTTCCTATAGAATGTGGTTCTGTTCATACACCCGACATAAAAAAAAAGTGCAATGGGCATTTTGAGGGAGAGAAAGGTCCTTCCAGTCCTCATCCCCCAGTAAGAGGAGCCCACCTTTCCCACATATGCCTCCTCCTTTCACTGGCCTCAACTTTCTTCACAAGATCCTGACATCCTTCTGCCCCCCAATTTTATCTGCCCTCATCACCCACTTGCCCCACCTGCTCCGCAAGTTCTCCTCTGGGGTAGAGACTCTGCAGGTGAGACTGTGGACCTTTCTAATTACAGGGGAATTGACAGGATGGGGTGGAGAGATGTGTATTTTTAGCTGTGGCCAAGAGAATAGAGATCAAAAGAGAAAATGCTCTTTCCTCCTAGACTCCTGCCCCTGAGCTCAGCAGGCTCCTGGGGTCTTGAACTTGAAAAGTTTTGGAGATGAAAGCAAGACAAAGCTATGGGAGGAGTGGGGGGATGGTTAACACGGCTCTTTGAATATTTGTTTAGGAGACGTTTGCAAAGCTGTGAAATGTGTTTACTGCTCAGTGTTGGGGAGCTAACAAGAAATAGATACACAGACTGTGTGATGCTAACTGCCTTTGACATGGGCGATAGCCCTTTGGTTAGAGCAAATTCACCCCATGCCGAAATGGATTATTGCATGCGTCTGTTGTCTTGAGAGCCACCCTTTTCAAATATTCTAATACTCGAGTTAGCTCATCTGTCTACTTATTGATTTATTTGAAGGCATTGGTGTGGAGGAGCATCAGGCAGGAAGGAACCATTGAGGATGCAGGTCTGGTGGGGGAGGATAAGGCTGGTTGCTGAGTCATAGATTCAGCGATAGGCCCTTGGAGCAGTTGTAGAATTGTCCCCAGGAGTCAACCTGGAGTGACAGTTCACTCTCATCAGCCTTTGCCACTTAGCTCATTACTTTTCTCCTTTTTATATGTGTGTGTATGCATGTATGTCTAGGAAAACTGAACTAGTGGAATATTGTACAAAATTTGCTAAAACAATGACCAAATTGTTCAACAATAGCTGTCTGCATGCTAGAGATGCCGAGAACCAGGTAACTGCGGACCATGAGGTCGGATACCTCCTATGCCCGGATCTGAATCTGAGATTGAGAGTCAAGGTTAGGAAGGCTGACAAACTGGGGTCTGATGTGAGAAAAGCATTGTAGAAAAAAAGAAAGGAGGGGGTCGGGGAGGAGGGAGGGATGAACTAGAAGCGAAGGCAGACAGTCAACACTTTACAACACTTTAAAAACAACTCTTTATACCTGGACCACCCACTCTGGGGAAGGGTCTTCTTCCTCTGTCAGTCTTTCCTGCAAATGCCCACCTACTCCAGGTGATCCTTCCCAGAAATGCCCTCACAGACCTAGACAGAAGTATGTCTCCTAGTTGATTGCCTATCCCTTCAAGTTGACAATCAAAATGAACTATCTCAGTATCTACAACACCTGCTAGCTTCCATGGGCTGTTGGCTGCCTGGGATAAACGGAGTTGGTTGGATTCTGAGGCTAGTTCCCAGCCTTGTGGGGAAGAGGATGGGGCCAATGTGTGAATCTCTTGCAGGCGTGGAATGGTTGAGAGACAGCTTGAAGCTGTGGTACAGTGGAATCACATCATTAAGTACCTTTTATTCACCCAAAAGCAATCACTCAGGTTCTACAAAAATTAAGAGAGACAGAACAATTTAAAAGTGAATATATCCACCCTTATACTCTTCAGGGGCGTCTTCCTGAGTGAAGAGTAGCAGGCTCTCTATTATATTTTTTTCTGCTACAAGTGCCTTACTGAAATAAATGCAATTCTGGTATTTGAGGAAATAGGAAGCAATCAATTGCATGCTGAATATGACATCCCTAAAACCAGTACCTTCCAACTCTTTCCAAAAGAGACCTCCAATGTGGCACAGTCCCAGAGAATTTTCTAGGCTAGTTTTGCTTATATGCGTTCCATAAAGACTCTACCCTTTAGGGCCTATCATTCATATATGAACCTATGACTCTTGCCATCCAGGTAAGGGGGAAATAAGGGGCTAAGTGGCTGTCCTAACTGTTACAGATTTTTCTGCAAGAGACATAAGCACTTCTGTCATTATTCTAAAGGACTTTTGGACAGAGAATTTTTATATTTGAGCCTCTGATAAAGAGCAGAAAAGAAGATTCGAGTTGGAAAGGGTATGTGTCTGAGTATACAAATTAAGATTACTTAGCATGTTAAATATCATAATTAAGGACATCTATAAAGACCATCAAGAAGTCAGTATCATAAATTGGGGGGAAATATTAGCAAAATATAGAACCAAAAAGGTAATTTATAAAGATAGCTGCTTCGCTGTGTAGTACGGTCACCACGGGCCGCATGTAGTCATTGAGCATTTGCGTGCTAACTGACCCAAAGTGCAGGATGCTAGAAGCATTAAGTACACAACAGCTGTGGAAGGACTTGTGAAAAGCTCATTGATTGCATATTGATGTAATGATATCTGGGGTTTGCGGGTTAAGTAAAACAGATTGAGGAGAGGAATATTCCTGAAAATAGTTTTGCTTGAAAAACAAACAAACCTCTTTTAATATTGTTCGCCGTATCTGTTACTTTTCTCAACACTATGACAGAATACTGATAAAAAGCTCCTGATGGAGGGAGGGCTCTGTTTCACGCCAGGGAAGGCATGGTGGCTGAGGGAGCTTAGTCACAGTGGCCCAGAGAGAAATACAGAGTGTTCAGGTGGAATCAGAGGCAGGTGGGACCTTCAAGGCCCATCCCTAGTGGCCCGTGTACACCACTTATGCCCATGTTCAAAGGATTCCACACCCTTTTCTGACAGCATCACTAGCTGGGGACCCAAACCCTCATACTGGTAGAAGATTTTACCCCATGTAAGGCTCACATCGCAGTTCTACAGGCAAATCCTGAACATACAATAAATGTTTGACTTAACGAGGAAAAGGCAACAGCCTCAACCAGACAATGACAAGCATGATACACTGACAGTTTGCAGGGAGAAATCCAAAGCAAGCTTCTGAATATCCACTCACCAGAAATAAGGACAAAATGAATGCAAACTGAAAAGGCAAAGAGAAATATTTAAAGCTGAACAACGTCAGAAAATTGGATAATGCCAAGAGTTGTTAGGTATTTAGGGAAGTAGGGACCCTCTGCATGGTAGATGGATACAGTCTTCCAGGGACAGTTCTGCCAGTGCCTAGTCAGATTAAGTATATGTGTCTGTGATAGCCCAGAAATTCCACTCCTATACTTGCATCTCAGACAAACAACTCCAAAGAGGCACCTGTATAAGGACATTCGTTTCAATGTTTGTAGTGATCAGCTGTGAGAGGCAATCTGAGCCTACAATACAATACAGGGAGCAGGGACCCAATACAGACATGTTGCAGGCTGTGGTTACTCACCACAGAACATTCTGGGGTTGAAAGTCATTGACTATATTAACACATGCTGATGCAGATGGATGCCGGTGCAGGGCTGCTTCTAGGAGCTTTAAGCAGCAGTTGAGTCCCCAAGTTGCAGATATGCTCAACTGGTGACTGAAAGTGGGGGTTGGGGGAACAACAAAGAAAAAGTGAAATGTCATTAAACACAAAGGGCCTGGTTTGCATTCTTACCTAAGTGGGTAATACATATGTATGCACGTAGCCACGGACACACCTCCATGGAAATGAACTGCAGAAGTCGGTACAGGTTGAGTCATAATGAACAATGTATAAGTGTGTTTGGGGGTGGAAGGGTCTGTGTGTGTGGAGTGGGGGTAGGTGGTCGTAAAATAATACAATGTGTTTACTAAATACATCCTAATGAAAGTTATACATCAAAGCGTGTAGAATAGGGTAGGGAAGACAGTGGCTAGTAGGAATAGAGCTATTGGGTGAAGGAGAATAAATACTTGCACATGGACTCAATGCCTTCTCTGACAAGTGGTGCACTTGAAATGAGAAGGATGATCAACTTACCTCTACGCATTTAATGGGAAAACAAAGCCAGCTCTTTTGTTCTATGTAGAATGATCGACAAGAAATACTGTATTGTGAGTGCCTACTATATGCGGATTTTGTCTCATTCAAGGCAAGAAAGGAAACACAAAGAACTGCTCTAAATCTGGGTAACATAAAAATGAACACAGCTATTTGTCTGATGAGGCAAATTCTGTGCTAGCACTAAATTCTCAGAATGCCCTCTGCCTTAGACTTGAACTAGTGGTTTTAACACGATGCTCATGGTAGATTGTTCTTAAGAGATCACGAAGGAGAATTAGAGGAGGGAAGATTAAGAAGGATGTGTAGACAGGGAAAAAATACAGGCAGAAGGATGATAAGGTCCAGGAGCCTCCAGTTTCTATTTCAGCCACATTGATCTACTTTAGGCATTAAATTTCCACATAATCTTGTATTTGAAGAATGGATCCTGTGATTAAGGGAGAGAAATGGGCGCCATTCTCATGGGCCTTCCTGGAGAATGTGATGAATGTGTCCTCAGCGGTGGTGATACAAAGCCTGCAGAGTATTCCTCACGCCACTTTGAGCAACAGAGATGGAAACTGCAGGCACAGCCTTGGGTCAATGTTTTCTGCAAAATGTTTCTGGGAAGCTGGGGTAATGTAGTATACGTCCTGTGTCTTCCTGGCAATAAAATACAGTGGAAAAAGCAAGCTTAGAGAATCCAGTAGGACTGATAGCTGTTGTCCTTTGAACTAAGTCTCCAAGCTCCTTGTCAGGGCTGCTTCAAGGAGATTTAAGCCGCAGCTAAGTCCTCCGGTTACAGATATGTCCAACTGGTGACTGAAAGGGGGGCTGACAACTTTAAGAAAAATCAAAAAGTCATTAAACACAAAGAACCTGATTTGCATTCTTACCTAAATAGGATATGTGTGTGTGTGTGTATTATACGTGTGTGTGTGTGTGTGTGTGTGTGTGTGTGTGTATAACAACATTGACTCCATCTATACACATATGTATGCATGTATCCACAAACACACCTGCATGGAAGTGGCCTGCAGAAGTGTGTATAGGTTGAGTCACTATTGCTAATTGATATCAGTTGTCCCCTACAGGCCTTATATAGTGGTGGACTTGGTGGCCAAATGCTGGGAAGTGATTGGATCCTGAGAACTCTAACCCAAACAATGGGTGGATCCTATGATACCTCTCTCGTGATATAACAGAGAGGTGATGGGAGATAGGCGATAGGACCTGGTTGGAGAAAGTAGGTCATTGGGGCATGCCTTAGAAGAGTTCATATTGTTCCTATATAATTATTAATACTACATAACATTTGCATGTGCACATGTGTGTGGAGGGTTACATGTGAACGTATGTGCACGCCAGAGAACAATCTCAAGTATCACTTTTCATAAGTCCTTCACGTTGTTTTTCTTAAAACAGGGTCTTTCACTGGTCTGAGGCTTAGCAATTAGACTAGGCTGACTGGCCAGGAAGCCCCAAAGAACCACTTGTCTCTGCCTCCCTAGACCTAGGATTACATATGTGCACCACCACCATGCCTGGATATCTTACATGGGTTCCAGAACTCGGGTCCTTATGCTTACAGGGCAGACACTTGACAGACTGACCTAATTCCCCAGCCCTACAAAATATTTTTATAAAAGAGTTTGAAGAGCTGGAAATGACCAAGAAAGGATGAAGATTATATGGCCCAATGAAGGGGATTGTTAAAATTTTTAGTTTGAATCTGTCTCAGGGGCTTATGGAGTAGGAGCTTGGTCCTCAGGCCATGGTATTATCAGGAAGTAGTTTAGCCTTTAGAAAGCGAAGGCTGTGGGTCATTGTAGGCATTCTTTTGAATGTGACTATGACACCTTTTTCTTGTCCTTTCTCATTCGATTGCCCAATGGAAAATGAGAGGCTATGCTCAACCACATGTTCCCTGGCAGGGTGTGCTGCCTTCCTTACAAGTCCCCAGTGATGGAACCTCTCAACCATGGACTGACATCTCCAACACTGTTAGCCAAAGCAAATCTTTCCTCTTCCTAAGCTGATAGTCTGCTGTGTATCTGCTCTAGCAACAGAGAGCTGACTAACACACAAAGAATATTGGTTTGCTAAAGCATCTGTAACAAAGCCCTAGTGAGTGTGGAGGGGAAATCAATAATATTCATCCTTTTGTTTTCTATTTCATGTGTTTGAGTGTTTTGCTTACCCTTTACTGCCAAAGTGTCTACTATTGATAAATTCTAGGAGAGGAAGAAGCATTGTCTCTGATTGTATACCAGCTGCTGAGCCCGTCAGGCCCCAGCAGAGAGTTCCAAACCTATAGTCAGCCATATGGTCCTGATGAGACTCAGAGGATGAGAAAACTCAGGGACAGGCATGAATGAGTGAGTGACATTTGTGGGAGGGGCATGGATAGATAAGAATGGCAGGGATATGGAGAGAGAGTGGGGGGAGTAAATATTGCTTATACATGGGAAATTGTGTAAGAGCAAATTTACTGAATAAAAAAAATTCAGGAATTTTGCTACTATACAGAAAATAATTGTACACTCTTCAGAATAAGAAAACTAAGTCCAGAGCCTCTAAATTATATTACTCATTTATATTTATCACATATTACTGGAAATACAAAACAATGGGGAAATATGGTAGCTAAGGAAGAAAACGGTCAATAGATACAAAGTCATAGACAACATAGATCTTGGAAATAACAGAAACGTCTTTTAAGTAACTCTAAGAAATATCTGAAGTTAAGAAGAAATATGTGAGACCTTAGATACAGAATTTGAGGAAGTGGCAAAAAAAATAACAAGCAGAAATCTGCAATAATACAGCATTTCAACAAGTCAAAATTAAGGCTCTAATCCTCATAATTTTAAATAAAGGTGAGAATAAGAACAATACCAAGTCTTGAACTTGAATATGAAGGGGAAATCAATAATATTTGTCATTTTTATTTTATTTTATGTGTATGAGTGTTTGGCTTGTGTATTTGCTCCATGTTATGTAGTGGCAGAGGAGACCTGAAGAATGTCTCAGATCCCCTGGGACTGGGGTTACAGACAGTTGTGAGGTACCGCACGGACAGAATTAAGTAATGTGCAAGAGTCTCAAGTGCTCTTAACTGCTGGGCCATCTCTCCAGCCCCTTATCCCAATTTCACTTAACATTTTTTTCATGGGACAAAATAAGAAAATCCCAGACAAAGTTTTTCCAAGATTTAATAACAGAACTATAGATCCCAGGTAGTCAGCAAAACCTATATGGATAAAATGCAAAGAAAATTTCACTAAAATATAAAGTTAATTAAGACATATCTCGAGGCCAGCCTGGTCTACAAGAGCTAGTTCCAGGACAGGCTCCAAAACTACAGAGAAACCCTGTCTCAGAAAAAACAACAACAACAACAAAAAAAAAATCCCAGAAGAAGCCAGGAGGAAAGGGCCACGTGACACATGGCAGAAGGAGCTTCAGAACAATGGCTGATTCTTATAAAAGAACAGCAGAGAATGGAACATAGCAGAGAATGCCTTTAGCATTCTTTTTTTCCATTAGTACCCATTTAATTTGACTCCTTTTAAAATTTTTTAATTTCATTTTACATTCCATCCACAGTTCTCTTCTCCCCTGTCCACCACCCAGCTCACCCCTATCCACTCTTTCCAAAGGTAAGGGCTCCCAAAGTCTGGCACATTAAGAAGACCAAGCCCCTCTCCACTGCATTAAGGCTGAGCATGGCATTCCACCATAGGGAATGGGCTCCAATAAGCTAGCTTATACACCAGGGATAGAGCCTGGTCTTACTGCCAGGTGCCTCACAGATAGTCTAAGCTTACCACTGTCTCCCACATATGGGCGGCCTGGTGCCATCCCATGGAGGCTCCACAGCTGTCGGTCTAGAGTTCCTAAGTGTCCATGAGCTTGGTTCAGCTGTCTCTGTAGAAAGAGGAAAAAGTCTCCAACATAGATTCCATATACAGTTTAAAAAAAACATAAGAAATAAAGTAAAATAAATACGTTTGTAAGTCAGTAAAAATCAAAAACAATATCACCAATAGCATCACTACAAAGAAATTCAATAGGAAGATGCTCAAGCTGAGGGAATGATCCCAGGTGGAAATTTGGACTTAAGGGATAAAAAGAGTTGAAAAAGTAAATCTGGGGGTGACTTCTAATTTTTATAATTTGTACTTTTGAAAAGAAAGTTAATTGAAGGAAATTAATAATGGTGTGTGTGGTGCTTAGGAAATAGAATTAAGAGTGTGACAGCAACAGAAAAGAAGAGGCAGGGATGCATAGAAGAACAGCATGACTTTTTCATAATATTAAATAACAAGGTAAGATATCAGTTTAGGTAGACTGTGATTAAATAAAATGTAAATATTATAAGCCCTAGACAAAGAACTTTTTAAAATAAAAATATGGCAATAAATAAAGCAGAAAAGGCAGGACAAAATATTTTAAATGATGTTATTAATCCAAAAGGATGCTGGGAATGAAGATAAAGATAAAAATAAAAGAGTTTAAAGAAAAAAGCCAAAGATGTTTTTGAATAATCACCACCCTGAAAAAGATACCAGGGTGGTCCTACCATTTGTTCTCTGAACGACCTAGGCAAAATGTCGGAACTTCTCCAAGCATTACTTGCTTGTCTAAGATAATGGCATTTGCCTCCTTGAATTGTTACATTAATGTTTAAGACGTGTGCAACAATTCATGGCCTTAATAAACTATCAATAAATAAACAGTGGGGACAATATTGAAAAGGCCAGTGATAGTAGCACATTCTCTATCTCTATTTCTCCTTCCTTCCCTCTCTCCCCACACCTCTTGATACATTCTAGAGATGACCTACTCACTGCCACTGCGTATGTGCAGGTTGAGGCCAGAATTCTTTAATCGCTTCCTATCTTTGCAACAGGATCTCTGACTAAAGCTGGAGCTCATTGATTGGGCATCCCCGGTCTCTGCTTCCCTCTACTGAGTCACAAGCATAACCACAAGGCCCAGCTTTCTAGGGTTGCTGGAGGTCTGTTCTCAGGTCCTCACACCCACACAGCCTTGACTGAGCCGTCTCCTTAGCCAAGATAACCAGTTTTCCATTGCTGTCCCACAATACCTGAAATGATAAACTTAAAAACAGAAAAGGCTGTTTGGGCACACAGTTTCAGAGGTTTCAGCCCATTGTCTCTTGAACACATTACGTGTGGGTCTATGGGGAGGCAGCCCAATGACAGAAGCACATGCCTGTGGAGGCAGCTAACCACACGGTGGCCAACAAGTAGAGAGAGGAAGAAAGAAGCCCAGGATCCTGAATGACCAAGACCTCCCCCTGAGCCCCACATCCTAAGGATTCCCTTACCTCCGTACAGTGCCAAGATGGATCCTGAGCCTGTAAGACGTGAGTCTTTAGGGGGTGTTATAGCAGAAGGGTAAAATATGAAGAAAGAGACATGAAATTTCCTTCCTTAGAACCTTGGGCATGTGTTGGCATCTGCAGCCATCACTAACTGTCCCTGTGCAGAGATCCCCAGGATCTTGAAGTGTTTTATATAGAAGCTTGTGTTACCACTTGCATATTGAGTTATGCTATTTCCTTTCTCATAATATTCTGAATTAAGCATTTTAGTTTGAGGTTATTCTGACACATTTGTAAGAATACAGAAAAACCCCGCATACCCTTTAAGGAGCTCAGGTTTCTGTGAATGTAGCATCTCATAGAACTAGAGTATACCGTCATGGAGAGAATGTGCTCAGGGTTACACTCAAGACACAGACCATGTCTGACATCCACAGGATCTCTCATGCTACCCCAATAGAAACATGGTCACCTCCAACCCCCTTAGCTACATCCTTATCTCCTGTAGGCCCTGGCAGCCACTAAGCAGCTCTTGGTTCTGAAATGCTACCATTTTATAATGTTACAGAAAATAATCATACCATAAGCCCAACCTTCTCCACGTAATTCTTTACATGGAGATTGAGTCAAGTGGTTGAATGTATCAATAGAAGTTCCTTTTCATGACTAAGCACTATTCTCTATTGCAGACATGCCACAACTTATTGGATCATTTGTTGAAAGACGTCTGTATTGCTTCTAGTTATGAGCATTATGAACACATTTTCATGAGATCGTTGTGGGGCCATAAGGCTTCTCTATGGAATAAAAGCTGAAAAGTTCAACTACTGGATTGTACAGTTGAATGTTTGTTTTAAGAAACTGCTAAACTTCCTTCCAGAATGGCTGGATCTTTTTACTTTTCCCCTAAGTCCAGTTTTACAAAATTTCTTAGTTACTCTAATCTCTTTGCATCTCCACATAAATGTTAAATTTTTCTCTATAAAATCCTTATATTTTAAAAAGAATCACATTGAGCCTATATATGGCTTTGAAGGGAAACGACACCTGTACTACATCCTGATCCATGTACATGGTACATCTCAACTATTTTCACTTTTTGGTTTCTATCATCAACATTTTGTTGTTTTCAGCATTCAGGTGACGTGTGTGTGTGTGTGTGTGTGTGTGTGTGTGTGTGTGTGTGTGTGTGTAGAGAGAGAGATATTCACATCTAAGTGTTTCTTTCCTCTTACTTCCTTCTCCTCTCCTTTCTCTTCTTTCCTCCCCCTTTTCCTATTTTTGATTCTATTTTGTTTTTTATGATTACAATGTCATTTTGTTTTCTTATCCCATGGTCTTGCTAAAATCACATATTACTTATAAGAATTTTGTGGTATCTTTGGGATTTTATACCTAGAAAATTACGTAATTAGAAAAGCAGGGAATTATTTTATTTGTTCCTTTTCTTCCCTTAGTACACCAGCTATACTTCCAATACCATGCCAAATAAGATTGGTTGGAGTTCATGTTCTTGCCTTGATGTCTCTCTTAGCCGGAAAGTGTTCTGTCTTTCATGATTGAGAATAGTGTCTACATCTCTATCTAGTTGGGAAAAGTCTTCTGCTCCTGTTTTTCTGAGTTGTTTTAAGTCAAAAATGCAAACAGAATATTATATACTGATATGTAAAACCAAGCCACTGTGTGATTCTTTTTCTTTACCTGATTAATATAGTACATTGGCTGGTTTTAAAATGTTGAACCAACTTTTTATCTATGGAATAAACATATCTTCCTCATAGCATTTTTTAAAGGAGGTTGTGTCTATATTCACAAGAGGTACTGGTTTATGTTTTTCCCCATTTTACTGGCTTGGACTAATGTAATTGTTGACAGCAAGACTTGGAACTATTCCCTCTTTTCTATATTCTGAAGACAATGTGTAGGAATTGCTGGTTTTTTAATTTTCGAACAAATTCACATGTACTTGAAAATTTCTTTGTAGAGAGATTTTTATACCTAAAAATTCAAATTAAACAAATTAAAGTCAGATTTTCAACAAAAAAGTCATAAGGCCATTGAAATTATCCATTAAATATGGAGTGAACTCTTGTGTTTTGTGATTGTCTGTCTCTGACCAGCCTGTTCATGAGTGTAAAGTCCCTAGGCTCACTCTCTCACTGACCACACAGTGCCTGTAGGTTTTGTAACACTGTTCCCCATTGCAGCCTCCACTTTGGCAAGTTCTGTCTTCTCTCTTGTCGGTCTTATGCTGAGATGTGCCAGGTATCACTGATTGTTTCTTATGAAAATCAATCTTCATTTTACCAGTTTTTAATATTTTTCTGGTTTTTTAAATTCCATTTCTATTTCCTCTTATCTTTTTTAAAATTCTCTTTTTCTATTTTTTTGATCCTATTTTCCCCTTTTTCTAGAGTCTTGAGATGGAAATGTAGATTATATGAGACCTTTTTTTTATGTATGAATTTAGAGCTATAAATTCCCTTCCCAGAGTTGCCTGTCACCGTGTCCCACAGACTTTGATACGTGGTATTTTCATTCTGCTCAATGTAGGAATTGCATTATGCCTACATGACTTGCCCAGCCCCTTGTGTTGACATTTTACCAACTAGAATTATAGAAATCTGACTTCCTTTTATAGTCCCATGTCCTCTCTTGTTTATAATTGTCTTAAATACGTGCAGCATACATATTAAAACTACGTCATGCTGTTATAATTTCTGCTTCTCCCACCAAACATAATATAGAAAATCAAGGGTAAAAAGTAAATGTGGAATATTCATTATGCCTTTTCCTAGTGTTCCAGGGTTGCTTATTTTATCACACCCCCTCCCTGTTTAGAGAACTCGTTTCAGCTAGTCTCTTAGGGCAGGTGTGCTGGCTACAAATTGCTTTGGTTTACCATCATCTGAAAATGTCTTTATTCACCCTTTTCTCTCCTGTAGAGTATTCTTAAGACCTGAAAATGACAGCCCAGTTTATACATATATGGTGCCACTTCCTGCCAACCACTAAGTTGTTACTCAGATTCCCTACCCACCTACCCACCCACATATGAAAGGTAACTATGCTCTGTCGCTGCCTTCAGAGTGTCTTTATCTTTGGAGATTTTGCCTGTGTGGTATGTTTTGTTGTGCAAATTTCTTTAAGTTTAACTTGTTGGAGAGTCACTCCATTTCTTGAGTTAATAGAATTCAAATTTTGCCAAATTTGGTAGTTTGCAGTCATGATTTCTTCAAATACTCTTCAGCTCCACAGTCGTCCTTTTGTGGGGGAGGGGAGAATTGTTAATGCCACACATGTTAGCTTCCTTGTTGGAATCCCCTAGGACCCTGAGATCACTCAATTCTCCAGTCTATTTCCTTCCTGCTGTTCAGACAGGTGTTCCTTTTGTTCTTCTTCCCTTATAGAGAAAGGAATGAGTGGAAATTCTCCTTTCATCTCTTTGGGGTGCCCCCTACTAATGCAATGCTGACTTTCTGATTACTGGGCAGTGATGGGAGTCTTTACCAACAAAACAGGGGAGGGACCAAGCATCTTCTTATGGCCTGGTCATAGTGGAGTCAAGATTTCCCCTTGGCCTGGGATAGTGAGGAAAAGTCTTTACTAAGAGTTTCATGTGTTTGTATTGGGGCTGTTGAGTTTTTGCTTCTCTGCCCTATTCATACTTTGAATCCATTTTTAAAAGCCAGAGAATTTAACCATCATGTCTTTTCTTGGGTCCTGAGACACCAAGACTCTGCACCTTCCTTTTTTTGTTTTCAACATTTTGCCCCATCTTTAAGTTCTTTTTTATCAAAAAATCCAGAGGATTTCATCCTGTTTTGCATTTAAAAATGGAATATGCAGTCAGCTCTTTCTTCCCAGACACGGCATCACCAAGTGATACTTCATTTTCATAAACTTTTCTCATTCACCGGAAGGTTTCTGAAGGCAAGAAACAAGCCTGGTTCACTTTTATCTCCCCAGCACCTAGCAAGGATCATGTGTCCAGCATATGCCTGTCACTTGGATGGAGAGCACACCTAAGTGTCCCTGAATCATCCTTGGCAGTGAGCATGTCTCTCTAGTACAGCCTCTCCAGCACTCAGCCTGCACCTGTAATTAGCCTGAGCATCTGCACACAGCTGGGACCCTGTGAATGCCTCACTCTGGACCAAGGGCTTACACTCTAGCTTGAGTGTATGTCCTCAAGCAAAAAGCAGACCAAAGGCAAGCCAAAGACAGAGGCTGCGGTTCTGAAGCATAAGAAGGGCACACCCTCGGCATTCACCACTAAGGAAGAGTCGCCAGTGCAGAAAGACTGAAGAGGGTCCGAGCCTGGCTGCTTCCATTTCGTCTCCACATTTGCTGCTGCTTCCATAGCTGCTAGGCTACAACTGGAGAAAACTAAGCAGGAAAGCATTGGGGAGTTCCCAAATTGAAACAAAATTGCATCTCATTAAAATATGTACACACACACACACACACACACACAGAGCTTACTTGGTTGTGGGTTACAGGAATTCCCAGATCACTAGGTAATTTATTCTGTTCCTTTTCCCACAGTGCTGAGAGGCACAGAAGTACAAAGTAGCAAACATAACTAATGAACAGCTTTAGTGCCTTTATCAATCATAAACATTGTGCTAAGTCCCCTAGGAGAGACCTGAAATAAATCCTCCATTCATGGTTGGGGTACCCTGTCCCTGTCTGGGGGACTTGGGAGCCAGCTCTCCTCCCTCTTTCCCTCCCTCCTTGGCATTTTTAAGGGCACATATGCTGGATCTGTCAACCTCTTGTCCTTCAGAGGAATCTAGTTTCGGGAAGTAGAAACCTAATGCCAACCACAGAGGAAGATTAAAGTCTTCTAGCAATCACATATTTAATGACCAAGAAAAAATACATTTATGTGCTTTTATTCATCTTTAAAGAATAAGATACACAGATGCTGAGAGATTGTCCGGTGGTTAAGATCTGAGTTTGGTTCCCAGGACCTGTAGCTCAAACACTTAAGCTTATAACTTCAGCTCCAGGAAACCTAATACCTTCATCTGGTTTCTTCAGGCATCTGAACTGATATAGTCTACATATACTCAGATACCACACACACACATGCACACACACACACACACACACACACACACACATGCATGCACATGAGTGCACATATGTACTCTGTCTCAAAAAATAAGGTAGGGAGTGATTGAGGAGGACATTCAACATCATCCTCTGATCTCCACGTGTAAACACATATATATGCATATGTGTGTGCGCACACACACACACACACACACACACACACACACACACACACACACACTGAATAATAACACCATGGCAAGTTCCCTGGGTTTCATTCTCTCATACAAACCAGAGTAGTTGCCAGTGTCCTACAGCCCAGAGCACCACAAGTGAACATGGAATTTAAAAAGAGGATAGAGACTAGGAAAGGAGGAGCCCAGTGGGGATTTAGTCATGAAGCCCATATCCAGTATCAATGGCAATGTAGACACATCCAGTGCCCAGAACCGCAATATCAATGTGACCCTCTCAGGCTACCTGCCCATGGCCATGTCAGATGGCACGTTTCATCACCCTGTGCCCACTTGTCCTCCCCCTCCTAAGTGATGCATCTCAGCCTCCTCCCAGGGCCTGGTCCCCTCAGCCTGCCACTGAAGACCTCTACTTCTCCCCACATGCCTCTGAAATCAGACCCCAGGTTGTTTTTTTGTTTTGTTTTGTTTTGTTTTTAGTTTGGGTTTTATGCATATGAGTGGCATATGTGGTGTGTGTGTGTGTTCAAATGTGTGGATGGACATGTGGGGGGGATTATATGTATGAATGCATATGGAGGTCCAAAGTTGATGACAGGTGTCTTTATCTCTTTCCACCTTATTCATTGAAACAGGGTTTCTCAACTGAATTCAGGGCTCACTGATATGGCTAGTCATGCTACCCAGCTTGGTCCAGATAGGGTTGCTTATCTCTGTATTCTAAACCTAAAAACACCAGAGGGCCATCACACCCACCCAGCGTTTACTTGGGTGTCTCAGATCTGAACTCCAGTTCTCATGCTTGAGTGGCAAGGGCTTCACCTGCTGAGACATTTCTCTGGGACCCTCACCATTTTCTGCTTTACCTCCATTCTGCTCTGGCTACAACCCTGAGCGTATGGGATGCCCCCCCTGCAGCAGCTGCCCAGCCACTCTGCAGCCCAGAACATCAACACTCTTTTCCTTGTAGCTTGCAGGGAGCCCGGCTAGAGACTCTGAGGGAATATCTCAAAGCCTCCTTCTTCCCCAGAGCAAAGACATGCTCCCCAGAGTGATAGTGTTAGAACCTCCTGAATAAGAACTCCACATTCTGCAGCCAGGAACCCCTGCAGCCCCTGAGCCTGGGTCTGCCTCTGGGTCTCTCCCTGCCATCCTACCAGCAAGCTTCTCTTCCACACAGATTCAGCTCACCTGGGAAATGCGTCTTTGGCTGCCTGACCCCTATTTTCAGTTTACCGACCATGTTTGCATCATTTCTGAGGCCCGGATGTAGACACGGCTAGAGTATTTACCCCAGAAAGATTCTAGCTGGTTTGCAGATGAGTGGCTACAAATCTGAGGTGCAGAGTCATCATGATTCCTCTCACAGTACTGGTCTGAGTCTCACCTGGCAGCTACCAGGACACTGGCTATACAGTTTGCTTAGATGAGATCCTTCTTCTAAAGACCCATCACGGCACGATGAGTGTGACCTTACTTAAAAAAAAGGGGAGGCAACCCAAAGGTCAGTGCCCAGTCTTAACTGGAGAAGCTGTTTCAAGATTCTGTGACAGGGTAAGGGCAGCTGGGGACAATGCCTGCTCCGGGAAGCTCTGGAGAAGGATTTGCTCCAGCTCATAGGTTCGGTATCCAACTTCATTTTGAGATATTTAATTGCAGCAATAAAGCAGATTAGCTGCTTCGTGCTGTTAGAATAAATAAGTACTTCTTTCTTTGGTATTAACCCTGCCATGTCAGTCCTAACGCCAAAGTTCACATGGCTGTTTAGACACACATCCTCTAAGCAGCTCACCCCAAGGGACTGAAAGTAGATGGAGCAATAAACCCAAGGAGGCTCCTTCCCTTGAATGATGATCTGTGGAACACCAGGTTGATCTCACTTGGATCTATGAACCTTTTTGAGGATCTAAACTACAGAGAGAGAGAGAGAGAGAGAGAGAGAGAGAGAGAGAGAGAGCCCTGATTTTATGGTTTCATTAAACCCTCCTCTAACTTATCCTTCAGTTTAAAATCAATGGGGTTCTCAAAGTAGAACCCGCCAACCGAGCATACAAAAATCAACCCAGGAGCTTGTTCAAAAGAAAGACTTCTCGGTTCCATGGAGAACTTTTGAATCAGTGATGCTAAGATGTGGACAGGAAACCACATTATTATTAAGCTCAGTAGAAAATTCAGTGTTGCTCCATACATTTAGCAATTGCAATCTATGCTCTCCTTCTTGCAAATGGAGATGATGATGATGATGATGATGATGATGATGATGATGATGATGATGATGATGATGATGATGATGACGATGATGATAATGATGACAATGATGACAAGAGTGGGGAAATGGAGGTGGTGATGACAGGGACAGCAGTGATTAAAGACAGATTCCTGGATATTTACTGGGAGATTTGTGATTATTAATGCTCTGATACTATTTCATTTACTTCTCAAAATGATTTGATTGTTACAAACCCATTTACAGACAAGTGCTGAGATTTACAGAGATGTTAGCTTTTCCCACTCAGCAAAGTCCTTGCTCTGCATCCTTCTCCAGAAATAACACACTGGCATGAATCAATTCGCTCAGCTTGTCCCACCTCCCCAGAAACCACAGCTGAGGAGTCCCTGGCCAGACATGACCAGTCTCAGCTCAGAGCCAGAGAATCATCTTCTGAAGGACAAAAGGCATGACCTTGAATCATTTTCTATCCACCCAGGAAGATAAAAAGACAACTCTTAGACACCCAACAAAGAATCTGAAAGCTCACCCACCCCAACTCTTCAGACCTACTGCACAGCAACCGGAAGACCAGGGGCTTGCTGTGACTGCTCCTCTACTATAAATGTCTGTCCCAACATAAATATCACCCCCTGCACAATGACATTTTGCTGAGATTAAAGGGACAGAGGACTGGAGGATGGCCTGGCTGGGAAAGAGGCTGCTGTGAAAACATGAATTACATCCCCAGAGCCCACAGAAAAAAGACAGATGTGATGAGACACATCTCTAATCCAGTGTTGGAGGCAGAGATAAGAGGTCCCGGGGGCTCACTGGCCAGGCAGCCTAGCCTCATCAGGACATCATACAGGTTCAAGTGGAAGATCATGCTGCCCCCCAAAAAGTGGATCAAGCCCGAGCAATGATGTCCAAAATTGATCTCTGTGCTCCACATATATGTGACTGCTTAAGCATGTGCACCTAAACATACACACTGGTATACACACACACACACACACACACACACACACAATTTAAATGGACATAATATTTGTACATTTTTTGCAGTTATAAAAGTACACCCATGGTCACTGTTATCATTGCTAACAAAATTCCATCATCTCTTGATGAGTTTCATCTCTTCCCTCCTTCCATTTTTTACCACCTTCCCTCTGGCCTCGGTGCCACCACATATGTCCAAGCTAGACTCTAGGACCCAGCATCACAACCAAGAACGGCTAGCAGTAAGTCATAGACTGTTTTTCCTCCACACTTTTTAACAGTTCAGAAAGGCAAGTCAGGGCAATAAATTGTGTACAGAAAGGACAGCATGTCACCACAGGGACCATTACCTCCTTAGAAGTCAAGCAATGTAGATTAGAATGGAAATTATTTGGGATCTTCATCAGTTGCATGAAATTGCTCAAAGCTCAGCAATTCATTGAGGTTTGCAACTGGGCCATTGGTTTTAGTAGTGTGCGAGTGTGTGTGTGTGTGTGTGTGTGTGTGTGTGTGCACTCACGCACGTACATCTATGGGCCCAAGATTGTTCCAATGACATGGGTCTGGTATTCTTGACCTAATTTTGTGTGGCTACATCTTCTCTGGGAACCAGGAGGAAGGAAGGAAGGAATGGCTTCTTCAAAAGACAGAATAGCTATAGTCAAAGTAGGCAACCTGAAGAGGGAGAACGTGTTTAGAGAGGAAGCCAAGTTATCATTCAGACCCTAATAGTTACTATAAGCACAAAGTACTTTTACCTTCCCTGACCAGGGATCTAGTTGTCCAGTCTCATCTGCTATACTCCTGGGTGAGGAACGACAGGAAAGTATAGAACCAAGAATGAAGGCTAGCCTTAAGCAGGAGTGTCTTAAGTGGCTTCACGTGCACTGTCTTATTAGATCATACAAAAGCCCTATTAACCAGGTCCTATAGTTATTATCCTCACTTAGTAGATGGGCAAACTGAGACTTACAATGGTTATGTGACTTACTCAAGATCACAGAATTCATCAGAGGTGTGCTGGTCAGTTTTGGTTTGGTTTTTGTTTTGTTGGTGGTGGTGTTGTTTTGTTGTTGTTGTTGTTGTTGTTTTACCTCGATGAGTACCCAAAAGAAACAGCTTTAAAAAGTAAAGATTTATTTTAGCTCACAATTTCCAAGGACTCAGGCCATGGTCACCAGAGTCATTGTTTCTAAGCCTTTGGTGAGGCAAGACATTTTGACCAAGGTAATGATAGAAAAGAGAGGGGAAGGGTCGGCAAGAGCTTACCAGAACATGTCCCCAGTGACCTATTGCCTGATGCTGGTTACACCAACAAAAGTCTCAAGGGACTCCCAAAAGAGTACCACCAGCCAAGTTTGTTACACAGGTACTCATGGTGAGCATTTTATATTCAAAGCATAATAGCAGGGAAGCTGCCATTGGTTCTCAATATTTCCTTGGGAACCACACACTTGAACTTTGCTATCTGAGTCCATTAGCCAGGGTTTGGCCCACAGAGGGTGTAGATCTACAGTAGAGGTTAAAACTTGAGTTCTGGAGTTGAGTTACCTGGTCAATACCCATCGACTGTCCAGCTATATATTTTAACCTCATAGTGACTTGGTTTTCCTGTTTACAAATCAGTTATAATTCTCTTGCTAGAAACTTAGTAGAGGTATAAATGATATGTGTGCCTTCATGTGTATACAGGCACATGTGTGTGAGTGGGGCGGTGCCAAGCTGATCTCCTTCCATTGGAGACCCATTTCCAAGACAATTAACACACCCCTGGGCTAATGACATTATTCCATATAAGAAGCCAGAACCTTTGTGACTTTATGTCTGGGTGCCACCTCTAACTCTATTATAGTAAAGCTAGAACATCCAAACACATGAACTTTGGGAGACAAGTCCAAACCATTATATTGTCCTAATTACCCCAGAGCATAGCTCTAGCTTGGATCACTCAACAAGCCCCACTATCACTGTCCTAAGGTAACTGTAACACCTAGACAACAGTAGGATCCTTCTCTGGGTAGAATTCCCCCCCTCACCACCACCAACATCATTCCCTCATACCCTTGACTATACCCTGTGGCCCTAAGAAAACTCTTATGCATATAAGTACCCAAAGATCAACTCCCTTTTCACATCTGCTAATATTATTGTGCAGAATATTCTAGGGTCATCTTGTAGTCTGAATTATTTAGCCCTAAGGGCTCTTGGGGTCACTTGGAAGTACTAGGGGTTCCTAGAGGTGCAGACCAGAGTCACCAGAGGTTTCTAGGACCATCTTTCCCTTGGAAACAGGAGCAAGCAAACAGAGAAAGAGAGGCAAAGGCAACTCGCTGCTTAGAGAAGAGACAGAGGGATTGGGACTGAGGTAAGTGTGCAGGCCCAGAGAAAGTTGAGAACAGTAAAGTAGGCCAGAGGGTCTGGGCTGAAGATGTGTGATTAGTATCACTAATCATTTCACCAGCTTAAAATAGGCTCTATCCTCTGAGACCGTCTTCCCAGGGTCAGCGGCTTCTGATTAACCCAGGTTGCTGCTGAGCTGCTGCTGCAAGGTAGAAAGAAGACACATAGGGAGACCAGAGGGTCCCCGCCAGAACAGCAGGCACCAGCCTCCCAGAGCAACTCCCTAGTCTCCTTCATCCCAGTTCTTTTGAGGGGTCACTGAACCCCAAACTCACTCACTGCCCAGCACCCCAGAACAGAATTAGCTCACCCCTCTCACAGGGAGCAGAAACCAGCAAGGTAAGGAGATAATTGGCAGGGCTTGGGGCCAGCCCCGGGGGGATAGTGATTGGGAGAGTTTCCTGTCTTCTGCATGTCACCCCCACTTATCCTCAGGGTGCTTTGCCTAGAGTTGTCTCCACAGATGCCTCATATCTGCTCCCCGGAACAGCGTCTCCGGTGACTCAAAACATGCAGCTCTCTGCTCAGGCCCCTGTCATCTCTAGCCTCCAGACTAGACAGTCCCCTTTCCTTCCCTGTAAGTCACTTGTTCAACATGGTTGTTTGGAAGGGGGGGTGTGGGGGCAGAGGCCCAGAATTACAGCAGAAGTTAATTGCCTGGGTGGCAGAGGGCCAAAGCAGGGCCATGTCAGCCTCAGAAGCCGACCTGGTTCTCTGCTGAAGGTCATTATGGGAACAGCAGCTTCAATGTTTTCATCCCACAAAGCCACATGGAAGATGACAAGCTAGCTGGCCCGAGTGCAACTCAGCTTCCAACATGGCAGTGGGCATCTCTGATGGCCTTGGGCACAGGCCTCTTTTTAAATGCCACCTTCACTGACAAGTACTGTTAATTGGTAGCTGTGGGACTACACAGGAGAGACATCATTTCCCCCAAACATGTTCCTTTCACCTAGAAGTCCCCAAATCCCTTTCCTTCTCAACGCCATCCTGCCACGTATTTAGAGTCCGTCAATCCAGTTTCCTCCCCTGAGCTACATCATGCCAGCTCATGCAGCAAATGACCAGCCAGGACGTAAGATCATGCCGAACAAAACAGAGTGAAGGAGATGGTGCTGCTGGAGAAATAGCCGGTGACATCAGCTGGTGCGGGACAAAGACCACACTGAGTGTCCAACTGCCTCTGCCCCAAGAGAATGGTGAACTTCCCTGTCCAGGCCTCTGAATGTGAGAGCCAATGCCGCTAATGTGCAGGTGGAGATCAGGTGTGGCAGACTGATCAATGACCCCCAAGAGCCATCAATGGGCAGGCCGCAAAATTCTAAATATCCAATAAACAAAGAGCCGGTGCTGGACTCAGAGACTCATGGTGAACAAGGCTTAGAATGGGAAACTAACAGCTGTACCCAAAGAAGGATCGAAGCTGGAAGAGTATGCCCTAAAGCCAGCTTCCTCTCTGGTCTGTATCCTATCTACAGAGAGGAGACTCTAGGGACATAAAATCAGGTGGCCAGATATAGGCAGAGCATAAGAAACCCAAAGCCAGTGCTTTCCGTCTCCTGTATTCGCTCCCTCCACTCCAAGGAGTTCAGACAAGGATCATGTAATCTTGCCCACTTCAACCCTGGGGAGACACTGCCAACCAGCAGCCTGGCCTTAATTGGCACCCATGGAGGGCTCCAATCAGCTGCCTTCTGACCACACCAAGGCATAAGAATGTCCTGGCAGCCCATGGTGGCAGCTGGCAGCAACTGAGAGCCCACAAAAGCAACTCCCTTTATCCTGGGAAGTCTCCCTCTTGCATTCTTTTAGCGCATCAACATGATTTTTGCCCACTGAGATCATAGTTGGGGAGAATGGCCAGCCCAGCTGTTGCCACCCAGGATCAGAGAACAATAAGGCTACTGTCATTCAGCTCACCGCTCCCTGCCAGTCAAAGAACATGGGCTGACAATTACGTGTACTCACCCCTCATGCTATGTAATACGGTTCCCCTACCCTTTCCCTGTAGCTATAATCCCTGATGGACAATGTGTTCTCACTGGCCAGTGTAAATTTCTAGATAATCTATTCTAGTTACTGAGGGATTTATGCTAGACTGTGGGCCTGACTTCTGCTGAGAATCTTTTGGAATACACCATGAGGATTCAACTACAATGGCCTCAGTTTGTTGGTGAGTACCTTGGATGATAAACCTGATTTAAAATCACAGTGGCCCAACACTAATCAAGCAAAGATGAAGGTCAAAGCCATTTGTCTTTAAGGAATGGGGAGTGAGGCTGTCTATCAGTAAGTACTAGGCCAGATGCCGAAGGCAACACTTAACGTAAGAGTACGCTGGAAGAGGTAGATAGACACAGACAGTGCTAAGGAGGTAATGCCAAGTAAGAAAGCAACGTTGCGTCCATCTGCAAAGTCAGAGTCATCTTCACAAAACAGGCACCTGCATCTTGAAGGATGGCAGTGTCTTCAGCATCATGAGGACCAGCCTTTAGCAAGAACTTCCCCGAGACCCACCACTGAAGAAGGCACTTTGCACCCCCTGCGTGGTCATCTCCACACAGTCCCAAGAGGTGGACACTTTCCTCAACTGCACTCTACAGGGAAGGAGAGGAAGCCTTGGGGCCTAGAGCCCAAGTCACAGAGCTAGGAGGACCAAACCTAGCTAGTGTGATACCAGGTGTGGCATTCTTAGGATGGCATGTCACTTCCCAGAATGAGCGGCCAGACCATTGCAGTTACAGCTGCCTCGTGGGGACCAACGAGGAGGAGGCAAGGGCATGTGCAAAGGCACAGGGGAGAGGGCACAATGGAGTCCTTGGTAACCTACAAGCCAGCGTGGCAAGAGCAGGATGGTACCCTTGATTATCTAGAAGCATCCAGATGTGGCAAGGGCTGGAGTTGCTTCTCAAGCGCAGATGGCATGAGATCATGGAAAACCACGGACCATGTGTATCTAGACTTATGTAAATGGACACTAAGTAGGAAGCTGGGGCATTCAAGGAGAGAAACAGCGTGATAAGTTCAGGTGAATAGGAGGCAAGGGTAGAGGCCAGGACATCAGCAAGGAGACTAGAGCCAGGAATAGTAACAGTAACTCAGGCACAAAGTTTCCATCATTAACTGCTTACAGAGAAAGAGGGTGAAATGCAGGAGGAATCTAGCATTTTCAGGGGCTGGCCAGCTGGAGAAAGTCAACTCCAGGAAGGCAACAACACAAGTTCAGACTGCACACATCCACCCCATGGATCCGGCCTGCGGCAGCTCAACAAAGTTCATGGTGAAAACTCAAGTTCTGACCAAGGTGGAATACACGGGCTAGTGAACAGACATGGAGTTCCAGCCAAGGAAGTGTGAAAGAATGGGGCAGAAGGGCCTGGGAAAAGATGAGGGAGCAACAGCCATAGGGAGCTCAGTATCAGAGGGAAGAATGGCAGTCTGAGGGCAGTAAGAGGCAACAAAGGGTCTCAGGAAAGGCAGTGAAGTGTGACCTGCAAATGAGAAACATGAAGGACCATGGATAGTTTTTGTCATTCACATGGTAACTTGAAGGAGGGCTACTTGCCTTTCAGATGACCCAAAGTCATGTACTAGATTATGTGGAAGGAACCTACAATGTTCTACTTAGCCTAAGAATCAGAACATGGATAGAAGATGCTGTATACCCCTTGCTCCTCCCTGATAACTTCCCTTTGGGAAAAGTTTCATAGATGGATCAGGCTTCACAAATTTAAGGGCTGGAAGGAAGCATAGAGGAGAGGACCGGGAGCTATACTGCAAGAGGGAGCTAGGAGGATGGAGATGAGGGATACTGTAGAGTTGGACACAGTGGGAGATGATAAGAACTGGAAGTTGAGGGACACATTTGCCTGTGTTCCCTTCAGTAGGATAACAATAGAAATGGGTCAGTAATGAGGTTAAGACCTAAGGAGAGCAAGCTGACCGGAGACTGGGAAGACTGTTTGGGAAGCAAAACCAACAGCCTGCCTGATAACTCTACAGTGACTCTTTCTACCTCTACCCAATTGTGCTATTTCCCCAAGGGTTCTCAACAAGACAGGTGAGGAGGAGTAGTGACAGGTAGTTAGGTTGACACCCAGGTGTGAAAGCCAGCTGGTGGGTCTTCTCCAAATGGATAAAGCAGCTGGTAAGAATTGTGTTGGACAGGTACATCATGGAATCTTGGCCTGACATCGATGGAAATGGGACCTGCCTGGGGCCAAGGAGCAGGATTCAGAGGCTGTATCGCTGAATGAGGTCACAGATCAAGTAAGACAGTCAAGCACTCTGAGGTAAGTGTCTAATGAGTGGTGTAAAGTGCTAACTGAGTTTGCATCTGGCTTTGGCACCTATCAGCTGTGTGGCCTTGGGCAGATTTTTTTTTAACATCTCTGAATCCCCCACGAACTTGCTCCCTCCTAACAGCCCCTCTCTAAGGGTGTCATCACCCAAGGCTCCAAGGAGAGACCTGTGAGAGTTCACTGTAAGCCTCCCGTGCAAATGTCAGCCGCCAGGGAGGTCAAGAGAGTCTGCGGGTTTCAGGCTGTCACTCCTCCGAGTCCTTCCTGAGGCTGCTTTCCCCTCGCTCTGCCCTTGTCCTTCCTGGCTCTCATTTGGTTGGTTTCTGACCGATCTCTAAAACCTACTGAAGTCAATTTGAATTCTAATCCATTCCTCCAAGGTGCCCCCTCCAGCCCCAGCTGGGTGTCATCTATGAAATTAATGAGCCTGCTCTCTGTTTCATTGTCTAGTTCATTGCCGGAAACATTAAATAGCCCAGGGCTCCAGACATAGAATTGCTTCAGATGGCCTCTCATGAGTCTCTGGGGTTTTTTTGTTTGTTTGTTTGTTTGTTTGTTTGTTTGTTTGTTTGTTTGTTTTGAGCCAGGTTTTTTCCCTCCTGAATTTAGCCATCGCCACGGCCGGCCACCATTCTCACGCACAGAGGTAGTCGGTCGGTGGAGCGCTCCACAATCTCCTCAAATCTACCCCAATTCTACCTCCGAAAACATTATTTAGAAGACTACAGATCTGCCCCCTTGACCCTGACCTCTGCCCGATGTCTAGTCTCTATGGACCTCTGAGTCATCATCACACAGCCCATGGAGTTTAGTGATTATGCTAGTCATTTAAGCCAGTGAATAAAATGCCTTTTGCTAAGTAACTTATAAGCAACAATACATTAATAAGATACATTGCTCACTAGTTCTAGAGTATAGTAAGTTCACAAACAAGATGCCAATAGCTTGTTTCTATCAGCACCTTCTAGACATCCTTCCACGCTACTCTCAAAAGCTGTGATGGTGAATCTTGATTCCAACTTGATTGGCTTATTCAGTGTCTAGGAAATTAATAAGCCTCACCTCCAGATGTGTCTGTGAGGGTGTTTCTAGAGAGAATTAAATATAGGTAGAAGACTTATCCGAAATGCAGGCAGCACTATCTCATAGCTGTGAACTGGGAGGGGAAGTGGGGAAAATCTGGTTTCTTAATCTCCTTAATCCGCTCCTTAATCTCCGCTCACTGCTTACCATGAAGTTAAGGGCCTCCTCTGTCACGCATTCTTACCGCCATGATGTTGCCCTCAGGACTTAAGTGATGGGGCTAAGAGACTATGAACAGAACCCCTGAACCAGTGAGTCAGGTAGATCTCCTCCTTTAAACTGGTATTTATTAGGGGATTTGCCACAAAATGAGCACCCTAACACAAAAGTCTTTCATAAGGTCACTAATTCTACACATGAGGCTGGCGATAAATAACCTACTTCCCAGGGGCTCCACTTCATGATACTATTTCTTTGAAGATGATTAGATTTCAACGTAATAATTTGACAGGAGTATTAAGAACATATCAGTATCTGACCTAACTATAGTGTATAACCAACAATTTGCCACTACAGAAGGATTCTTGGAAATGTCTTAAATGCAGTGTTACCCAGATCTGTCTTCACCCTGCTTTGCCTGAAGGCAAGTTCTAGGATGCAGGTCCTGGAGACAGGGCCTCTCTCCCACCTCCTGGCATTTCTCTTTCTTCTGTTCCTTCTTTGTGATGCACAAGGAATCCATCAAAATTCTGTGAACCTGCCTACAAAGCGCCAGGCATTGGCATGCTGCCATATTGTGATCTTGTCTGTGCTTCTGGGGTTTCCATCCAAATTCCTCTCTGCTCTCTCTGTCTTCCCTGGGGTCTTCAATCATTTTCTGTTCCTGGATCATACTTAATGAGTCCTCCGGACTTCTTCCCCTATGCCCAGCATAACAGTGACTTCCACTGTTGATCTTCCATCTGAATCTGGGCTCCTGAGTCACCCCTGGATTTCCTGACCATTTTGGTCACCTTCTCCATCTTTATCCATGTTTGTTTCTATTTTTCTGCCCTATACCTATGTAGACAGTATCTCTTATTTATCTTATCCTCTACCCATGTGGAGCTGCAGAATTTCCCTTCTTGCCTACCTCTGGCTATTGAGTTAGCCTTTCATCTACATTTATGAAGTATTTGGCACCAAAGGACCAAAGATTTGGTACTTGGGTAGGACACTGGTCACCAGATGCTCTTCGCCTCTCAAGACAGAAGATGTAGTATCTCTTCTTGGGAAGACTAGGAAGTACAGCTAATTATCGTCAAGAAGGAGAAGATCCAGGACCCTTAGGGTCCTTTATTTATCAATCATTCACAGTGATGACTATAATTTGCTTGACATGCTGCTAGGCACCAGGAATCCTGACATTGTTAAGCCACACCCTAATGGGGGGATGATTCATGAAGACAAAAACATGATATCCAAGGCTGTAAATAAAACACAGAAGAAAGAAGCTTTTTGTTTTCCTCAGGGGAGGGTCAAGAATGTTTCACCTAACTGTCATACTGGGATTCACAGAGAAACATTTTGTCTTACTCCCATGGAGCACACAGCAGTCGAGGTGGGTGTGAGTACGAGTGTGTGCGTGCGTGCGTGTGTGTGTGTGTGTGTGTGTGTGTGTGTGTATCTAGGAATAAACCATTGTGTGTATGCAAGTATGTGTTCCCCATGGGTAAAGTGATTGGTATGAATACCTTTCAGGACATCATAAAAAATTGAGAAAAGGAAAAACTAAAAGGTCTCAGGGTGATCTCAGAGTTCCCTGGTTGCCCACCCCCAGCAATGCCCTCTCCTTTAGTACCTCCATCTACTAAAGCAAGAACTTAGCAATCCTCCTCTGGGCCTCCATGTCACTGCCTCTCATCTTACCGGCTATAACGGTCCCATGACTGATCTCCTAGCCTCCAACTCTATCCTCTTCCAAAGGCTCTCGACTGAGTCCTTCCCTCTTTCCCAACTGCCTTTGGCCTAGCAAGACTTTCCATGTTACCAATTTAGACCCTGCTGATCCCTTTACCAGTGTCGTACCCTCTTGCCCCAAGCTTGGACTCAATATTCCATCCACACCACACAGGTCTCACTCATTCCCTCTCCCTTCATGTCTCTGCTTCTTCCTCTGACAGCTTTGCCCTGCCCTCTTCCTCTTCGTCTTCCTCTTTGTCCGGTTGACCCAGAATCGATCCTTGGCTCTCAGTCCAGCTTCCTTTGCCCTCTTTCAGCCCACACTTCTACCATCACAGAACGCCAACATCATGTATTGTTTAGTCATCTGGTCCCATTGGAGTGTCACCATGGAGAAGGCAGAAGTCACATCAGTCCTTGTTGAGTCAGAGGGGCTCGCCAGCAACAGAAGAAAACACAGCACTTCTTCAGTGAGCAGCTGTTTCCAGTGGGGCATTCTCAAGTGAAATTAATCATTTTGGTTCTTTTTTTCTTCTGAAATACAACAGAGTAAAAGTAAGTAGCAGAGGTGTAGATGACTTTAGAAGCCTTCGTGTTTAAATCTCCAATATCACCTGAAGACATCGAGACCTATAGGAAAGTGAATCACCTGATAACGCAAAAGGAATCACCATGAGCATTGCCAGAATCACTGCTCTGGTATGCGGTAGTTTGCGGTGCTCACCCTCCTAACTCCACACAACTCAGCCCCCAGATATTAGCAAAGGCATTTTCTTATCCACTTTCTCCTGTGAATCCTATTCATTCCTACACTGATTACCCAGCTGCTTTCAATGTTTCCATTTTATTGACTAGAAAACTGAGGCACAGAAAGCTGAAGTCACAGCTTGCTGGCATAAAGGAAAATCTCCTGGGATCCAGAAGACACACACAGTATCTAGCCTTCGGCATTTCATTCAAATAGGGTCAGGTACCAACAAGGAGCAGAGTAATGTGGACAGTACCAAGTTGCCATAGCAACACATCTCCAGCGTGCACATTGAATAGTGACCGAAGAGACCCTCTAGACAAAAGACCACCCTGCTTTCAGCCTGGAGCAGAGTCCACGCTGTGTCCAGTACCAACAGACAAGATGGGTATCCACAGCTCTCAAACTTGTCAGTGCTCAGCCAGGGCCTGACTTGACTTAAGAAAATGATTTTTCCTGCAGTCTCATGGGCAGTGGACTATGCCCTGCCTTTTTAAAATGAGACTGGAAAACCAGAACTGACCTGACACATCCCTCCAGTTTCCCTACACACTCTTAAACATTCTGCCAAAACTAATATCTTTATTCCAAAAACCTTCAGTTCACGTAGGGCAAGCAGCTTCTGCCTGTGCTGTACAGAGCGCACACTTCAGTCTTTATATTACCCAGAGGAATGAGCTGCTATTATGAAATCATTAAATTAATAACTTGGTAATATAGGCAGATATATAAAACAATCTGTTCATAGAACAAAAGAAATTACTACGTTCCAAACATTCATAATTTAATTTAACAGCAAATTAAAGTAGCATACATAATTTTAGCCTCAAAATGTCAATAGAATTATGTAAATATGCACCAAGTCCTGAGCTGTGCGTGTGTGCACGCACTTGCATGCATGTGTAGGGTTGTGGGTGTGAACGGAGGGCGGAGGGTGGGCCTGACATTTCCCTCCTGTAGGCCTCCCTTCTTCACAACACAGAAGCAATTGACAGAAATAGATGAGGTGCCCGGCTTTTAATTAAGAATTTATTAAACATTCAAAGAGCTGTGGAGGAAAAAAGCTAGCAAGGCATTCTACTGGCTGCTAGGGCTGGGTGCTGAGCAAACACTACAAGTTATGGAGAAGAAGAAGCCAGTGGGACTCCACACACCTCCCAGGAGAAGGCAAGCACCGGAAGCCACTGGGCCCCAACCACAGTCTGGAAGAATCTATGAGAGAACTGTGGGGACAAAGCCACAGAGTAGACTCTGCCAGCTAGCATCACGCATGATTCGGGTAAGGAAACTTGTAGTGCCTCACCACTTGGCAAGAAGCAATCATCATCCCGATGGGTCTGAGGTGGCTCAGGTGTTGTTCATACCAGGCAATTGCAAAGTACCTGCGGTTTGTGCACCAAAGGTCCTGAGGCCTTGTGTCATTTTATGAGACTCTCACATGAAGTTCCTAGTCTTTATTTTTGAGATTGTGATACAATTACGTTTCTCCCTTCCCATTGCTCCCTCCAAACCCTCGCATATACTCTTCTCGCTCGCCTTCAAATTCATGGCCTCCTTTCCCACAAATTGTTATTGTAAGCATATGTGTGTATGTCTATACATATACATATTCCTCAATGGAACCTCCACAGTCAATATAATGTTACTCGTATGTATGTTTTCAGGGCTCACCATTTGGCACTGGACAACCAATTAGTGTGCTCTGCCGTGGGGAGGACCACTTCTCCTGGCCCCATCTTTCCTCAGTTGCCTGTGGTCCCTTGTGTAGGGTTCAGGCTTCATGGGCTTTCCCCGCATCCACTCTGGCGTGTCCTCTGATGTCATCTTAACAGTTTATGTTTGGGCAATTATTTTGGTGAGACTTTATGGGTGTAAATACTGATAATACCAGGAGAAAAATCTCATGGCAAACTCCCTCGTCCTCTGGCTCTTACATTCTTACCACCCCCTGTTCTGCAGTGTCCCCTGAGCTGTAAGGGTGAGAATGTGTTGTAGATGTATCCACTGGGACTGAGATACACAACTCTGCAGTTTGATTAGTAATGATTTTCCATACTGGTCTCCATCTGTTGCAAAAATACTTCTA
Source organism: Ondatra zibethicus (assembly GCA_004026605.1). Taxonomy (NCBI): domain Eukaryota; kingdom Metazoa; phylum Chordata; class Mammalia; order Rodentia; family Cricetidae; genus Ondatra; species Ondatra zibethicus. The sequence goes on from PVIU01000636.1 coordinate 135,578, forward strand.
AAACATACAGTCAATTGCCACTGACCTTGGTTGCCCGCTACAGGTAGAATGTAAGTCCCTATTGCTGAAGAGACACCATGCACGTACTTCAGAAACAGGACTTGGAGACACCTGAGCTGGAACTGACCTGAGCATCTCTTCCCTGAGGACTCTTTCATGGTACCAGAAGATGCCATGCAAGCTTCCAAAGGAAAGAGGCAACCAACAACCCTACCCAGCTATGACGCCTATGAACTACATCAACAACCAGCACACACTATAATCCTAAGGGTACAGTAGCTGTGCACTTACCTTGGTGCTAGCCAGCAGCTCTATAATTGTTTTTAAGAGCTGCTCTACAAGAGGGAGACCATGTCTTATACTGCAAACCTAGATAGCTACTCAGTACTAGTGAAATTTCAGGTACTGGAGGAGAGTCTACAACTACTCTCTTATTAAACCAGCATAATCCCTAACAACAGTCTATAAACATTTGCCCCGTACACACATGGATGAGTGTAGTCCTCACCCTTCATCAAGGAAAACTGCAGAAGTTCTTAATTGCGCCTCTTCTAGGATCTGAAAATTGGTGCATAGGAAGCCGTATTCTCCATGCTGCACAGTTGAGTGGTGGAGCCTTTAAGGGGTGATGAGGTCATGAGGGTTGAGCTGGTGTGCATTACCATGGCAATGGCTTGGCAATTTCTGGAGTGGTTTCCTGATTTAAAGAGAGAGGGGGGATGGAGAGAGAGAGAGTGAGTCTGCCTACTTCCTATTCCTTTCTCATGTGTTCGCATGCGTTTCCGACCCCTGCCATAAGATAATGCACAGAAAAGGCCTTTAGCACACATAGAGCCCTTGACTTTGAACTCTTCAGCTTCCAGAACTGTAGGAACATAGTTTTTTTTTTTTAATAAATGATTCAGTCTTCAGAATTCTGAAAAATAACATAAAATGGATTTTGAAAGCCTCCCTGGAAGCTGGGCATGTTCCTTACTGCAGCAGAAGGGTGGAAATACTGCTTACATAAGCAGACTCCACCTCCACTCCAGGAAGTAATACATCTTTTCTATACCAGGAATTTCTTTCAAAAGACAGTGGGTACCATTCTATTCACAATAACTATGAAATGCAAACAACATAAAGGGCCCTTAACAGATGAATGATAACGAAAATGTGTACATGTACTCTATGTAATACTATTCGGCTATTAAAAAATGAAATTTGGAGGCAAATGGATGAAACTAGAAAAGATTATATTGAGGTAGGTAAACCCAGAAAGACAAACATCTCATGTTCTCTCTCATCTGTGGCTCCTAACTCTAGTTCTTAGGATGTGAGTATGTAATCTGGAGTAACTGCAAAAGCCAGGGAATTAAGAAGGGACTGTGGAGTGGGGAGGGCAATAAAAAGGGGGAATATCAAGGCAAAAGCAATCTGAAGGTGATGTGGGAGTCCCCTCTGTGTGCTGTGATTACCATTAATGAATAAAGAAACTACCCTGGCCTATTGATAGGGCAGAACTTAGGTAGGTGGGGAAGACGGAACTGAATGGTGGGAGGAAGAAGGCAGAGTCAGAGAGACGCCATGGAGACGCCAGAGCCAGACATGCCGAATCTTTGCCAGTAAGCCACTGCCACGTGGCAATATACAGATTAATAGAAATGGATTAAATTAATATAAGAGTTAGCCAATAAGAACCTAGAGTTAATGGGCCAAGCAGTGTTTTAATTAATATAGTTTCTGTGTGGTTATTTTGGTTCTGGGTGGCTGGTATGAACAAGCAGCCTCTCCTACATGAAGGGAAAAATAGGAAAATCAGACAAGTGGTTAGTTGGAGTAGGGGAAGAAGGTCAACTTGGAAGGAGAAGGAAGGAGGGGGTAAAATAACAATAAGGTATCTTTAAAAGTCATAAGGAATCATAATATCTATTTACCTAAAATTACATATAATATATATAAGCCTATGTATAGACATATAAATATATATATTATAGATGAAATTTTCCCACTTGGGCTAACAATGCTTTCCCCCAAGACTATACAACAAAACCCCAGTATACCTGGCATGAGAAGCTGCTTTACAAGCTGTTGGTCAGGGAAGTCCAAAAGACCCCAAAGCATTACAGGCTATAGCTGCTGTCCTTGGCTCTCCCAGAGATGAAAGGTAAACCCCTATTTCTGTCAATGCCATGTACTTCAGATACAGAACCTGGGGTATTGGAGAACTTGTTTTCAGGATATGAGAAGATGCCACACAAGCTTCCAAGGGCGAGAATAAAACAATAATCCTATCCAGCTTATGAAACCTATTAACTATAACAATGACCAGCTGGCACAATCCTAAGTGTGTAATAGTGTCACTCATGTCTTAACACTAATTAACAGATCTATAATTGGACTTAATCCCCCTTAACAAGAGGGGAATCATGTCTGGTACTGGAGACCTGAGGTCATGGGTATTGGAGGAGAACCTGCACCTGCCACTTTATTAGACCAGTCTGGTTCCTAACTGCATTCTAAATATGCATCCTTATACCCACAGATAAGTACAGCTCAACAAAGAGACTTCTCTTTGCAACGGATGGTGACCAATACTGAAAACCGTAACTGAGCAAACTATACAGAAAAAATGATTCTGTGGAACACGGCCCCAGCTGACCTATCTACACACAAATTCTGCACCCAAGGCTCGTGCAACATTGAGAAAGAGGGGGTGGAAAGCTTGTAAGAGTTAGAGCAACAGGATGTCTGCCATGAGACTGCATCTCCTAGAAATGTCAATGAAGTTATGCCTATGAAATATCAACAACACGGCTGCCTACACATACCATGAACAAGGACATGCTAACACGGAAGGGGAGAATTTCATAGGGCCTCAACCCTAAACAAACAACTAGCTGCAACGAAGGGCTGCTGAGAGTAGGGGAAAAAGAAGCCTTCCCCAGGGCAGAGTTCCCAGTTGGTTATCAACACCAAGTGGTCACCCTCAAATCATATACATACAAGTGACAGAACAGTTTATATTTGTATATTGAGGGGTACGTGTGTGTATAAAAGCAATATATTTTTCAAAGAGGTCAGAGGACATGAATTTGAGAGGGAGCAATGAGAGGGGCACAAGAAGCATTGGAGGGAGGAAAGGTAAGGAAAATGGTGTGGTTACATTTTAATTTCAATTTTTAAAAAAAAATTAAAATTAAAGGCATCGGCATCCCATTCTTGTGGCCTCCCAACAGTAAAGGAAAAATTTATAGTCTACCATGCCCCTCTACAAAGGCATAAACTCATATCTGTGTGCATATGGACAGCACTAATTGAACCTAGGGAGCTATTAATAAGAAAAATATAAGACATGAAATTGGGAGAAAGATGGAAGGTACCTGGGGGAGCTTGAGGGAGGTATGTGGGTAGGGTCAAAATACATTGTATAAATGTATGCAATTTTCAAAGAACAAATTTGATTTTAAAAATCCACACATAGGCAAACACAGATTTCGACATATTTCAAGATGTTCTTGTGTCCCACTAACAATGCAACATTAGAATCAATAGTTTAGCAGAAGATGTTTAGCGTAGAACTTTCATGAAGAATAAAATGTTGGCAGTTCTAACCGTATGCCAGAGAATACGGCAGGAGTTCCCTCAAGGGCTTGTTGGAAGAGAAGGAATACTGGGACTGGAGCTTGCGTGGTAATTATGAGGCCGGGGAGAAGAGGACGGCAAAAGACCGGCAAAGCTGAGCTTTCCCATGCGAGAGCAAAGAAGCCTCGCGCAATGGGAAACCCTTTGATAACTAAAGTTGTTCATAAAATCATATACAACTTTTATCGTCTTTAAAATATGTCTTTTCTGAGAGTATGGATGGTGAATGAGAAGAGGAACAATTAGACCCAGTAATCAGTGGGCATGTCATTCCAGGTTCTGAGGGGACCAGCAAGGAGTCTGAAACTGTTATCAATGAACATGAAAAAAGGAGGCACAGGGAGAGACCCTTTGAGGACAGGGACCTTTGAGAGCTCTAAAGTAGATGAGAATTCACCTGCACAGGCCAGCTACATTTTTTGAAATGATAAAACCTAAGGATTTAAACACAGTAAAGTTTTTTTTTTATTTTATGCACATTAGAACACAATGTGAAGGGAGTGGGGCCTTGACCCATGCAGTCACTGAAGTCCCTAAATTCCTCCCACCCTGTGGCTGTGACATCGTCCACAGAGACCTCAGGTCCCATGCACAAGGGCAGGATACGAAGGCAGGAAGATGGCAGGAAGAGAACATGGAAACGGCAGGGAGAGCTGTGCACAGGTGGCATTGCCAGGCCTGAAAGCAGCAAGCGTCCTTTTCACCCATGCTTTATAACCCATTCTTCTCCCTCCAGGGAGGCTGGAAGGACATAGGAGAACAATTTCCTAATTCCTACAGCTGGCTGTGGAGAGAAGGGACCAGAAGTCAAGAGTGACTATTTTCAGGCCTAGAGACTTCAAGATTGATGGGACCATTGATACACAAAAAGAAATTTAGAAGGAAGGAGAGTGACAACTGAAAATTCAACGTTGTACATCCGTAGGTCTTGTACTGAGAATAGCCCACGAGAATTACAGGACAGATTTTGCTAAAACATGTAGTCACAGCATATCCCAGGCACCTTGGGAATAATAATGTCACTTCCATAAGTGATACATTAAAATGATGGGGTTGTATGTGACCCCAAAAGCACAGGTAACAAAAGAAAAACCAGGTACTGTGGGCTTCAGTGTCCAGAGCTTTCATGAGATAAGTACAGCAGCACATGTCTGCATTACCAGCACTCAGGAAGCGGGGCCTGAAGGATCATGGGTTTGAGGTTAGCCTTAATCACATGGCAAGACACTGTCTCAAAACAAACAGAGGCTGTAGAGATGGCTTGACACAGACTCCTTTTTCAGAGGACCTGAGCTCAGCTCCAGGTGCCCAGATCAAGAAGCTCCAGGTCCAGGGAATAAAACACCCTCTCCTGGCCTTCTAGTTACCTGAACTCACTCTCCTCTCTCCCTCTCTCTCTCTCTCTCTCTCTCTCTCTCTCTCTCTCTCTCTCTCTCTCTCTCTCCCTCTCTCTCTCTAACACACACACACACACCTCCATTCAGAGAAGTAAAAAAGCCAACCGTGAGATGGGAGAACATGAGAAAGTATTTGCAAATATGGTTAGGACTAAAATCCAGAACAAATAACTCCTACAACTTACAACAATACGAAGTCTCAATGCAAAAAGAAACAGAAAACTGCACAGATATTTCTTCAAAGGAGAAAGGGAGGAGAAGAGAATAAAGGAGGAAGGAAAGGAGGGGAGGAAAGAAGCAAAGTGGTGAAAAAGAGAGGGAGGGTGCAAGAAGAAACAAAAGAAGTGGTGTTGGCCTGGAGAAATTGAAACACTTATGGATTGACAGTCGGTCCAAAGGATGGGAGTGATTTAAGTGTCTGTCACTGGAGCAAATAAACAAAAACAGTTTATACCCCCCAATGTCGTGTGATCCTTAAAACAGAAGGGCATTCGGATATGTGCTACACCAGGAGCAAACCTTGAAGTGAAGCTGTGAAATAAGCTCACAAAGGAGGAAGTGTAGCATATGTCTACTGCCTAAGACACCTAGAGAGGCCAGGCTCACAGGCAAAAGAAAAATAGCATGGTAGTTGCTGGGCTCTGGGGGAGGGGAGATGGTGAATTAATGTTTAACGGACACAGAGTCTCAAGCCCAGGAATATAAAAGTGTCCTGGGGATGGATGGTGGGGATGGTTGTACAACAATGTGAAGGCACTTGCTGCTACTGAACTGTATAGCTACAAATGGTTCAGATGGTAAACTTTATGTCAGGTGTATTTCACTGCAATAAAAAAGAAAGGCAAGTTCATCTACCAAAAAGTGCAGGGTCCCATGCAGAGTCCCTGTTCAAAGCTACTAGTTAACTCCTGGGGAATGCTGTCCAAAAATGCCTCTCCATACATCTGTCTCCATCCCAAAGAACCTATCACCCCAGCCTTCCATCACCACCCTACTTCTCCTGAATCCTCCCCCTATGTTAGAGGCAGCAATGTCCTCCCTCTACGCTCCTCCCCTCAAGCTCCCTATCTCCATAGCAAAACCTCTCACAGCCCCTGCATCTACCAGGCAGGCTTTGGTTCTGGGTTTTCCAATGCTTAGCATCTTCTAAACAGCAACCTCCTCCCTTCCATGCTTCACTCACCCCTCCTGAGTTCATCTCCCTCAACTCAGGACAGTGTCTTCTCTGACAGGCTCTTAGGTGGGACCAGAGCATCAGATTCCACAAGCATTTCCAAGTAACCTTGCCCTAACAGATACACCTCCCCTGCCTCCTCATAAATATGGAAAAAGCAAGGACTACGGAGCCTGCCACACAGGTTGTCCAAGGAGTGAGTGACAAGCCTGGGGTCTCACAGAAGCTACCGGGCATCAGTGAATAAGGACAGCTAGCATCCACCCACAGCTAGCATGTGTTGGGTGCCTTCCAGGTGCTCCTCGCATGTTACGATTCACAGACCCTCACAACATATGAAAAAGACTATTAGCATGTCATTGTGCACTTGACAGAGTAGATGTGGGTACAGAGAGGTTAAGCAACTTGCCCAATACAAATCAGCTGACAAAGAGTGGTACACAGATTCAGGGCCCATGCAATCTAGGACAGACTTATGCTGCGAGGCACAATACCACGTCTCCCAGAAGTAGGTCACTCCCCTCCTCCCAAACCTACAGAACACACTCAATCTGTAGCATGCTAATGATCAAAGAGGAACCCAGATCATCAGCCACATCAGCCTCGGGTATGACTAACAACTCCACACTGTTTTCTTCATATGGGGGGAGGGACCCTTCTGGACCTCCTGTCCCTTAAGACCTGAGTCATCTGTACAAGACTCGGTTGATTGTCATCTGTTCTGAAAGACACCGATATTGTGACCGGACAAGAAGTGTGTACATGGTCTCCATCCCCAGTCCCTCTCACAGAGCTTTTAAGGCTCTTGAAATTTCTTGAGTGACACAGGTGACAAGACCCCTTTTCGTTAGAGCTTTCTGGTTTTGTCTGCAGTTCCAGACGCTGAGCTTCTAAACCACTGGAACTTCCTGAGTGCAGAATAATGGGAGCTGCTTTTGTGACTCACACTTGTCCCTTTCAACTCCACCCAAGTGTCTGTTAGTGACATGGCCAGTATCTCTGAAAGCCTTCTCAACAGCTTCAATAAGAGGCTGGCTGTGAGATGAACTGGGATAGAATCTTCATCCTCACCCCTACATCCCAGGAGAGGAGAGGGGCTGGGTGTAGCCCCCAATGCCTAACGGTGGAGACGCCACTAGGAATCCTAGGGGAAGATGAATAGAGCCACACAACATAGTCCTAAGGTGGCTCGAAAGAAAGTGTCCCCCAAAAAGGCATGTGTATTTGAACACATTGTCCCCAATAGGTCTCACTATTTGGGGAAATTTAGGAGGTGTAATCTTGTTGGAGGACTATGTCACTGGAGACAGGCTTTGGAAGCTTATTAATCTCTGCCATTTCTAGTTCTGAAGTCTCCAGCCACACAGACTGAGTCAAGGTCACCTGATGTGGGAGTCCCCTTTGTATGCTGTGAATGTGCTTTGTTACCATTGGTTAATAAAGAAGCTGCTTTAGGCCTCTGGAAGGGCAGAATAGAGCAAGGTGGGAATTCCAAGCAGAGCTAGAGGAGAAAAGAAGGTGGAGCTGCCGAAGGAGAAAGACCACCCAGAACCTTATGGGTAAACCACGAACCTCGTGGTAATATATAAAATGATAAGAATGGGTTAATTTAAGATGTAAGAGTTAGTTAATAAGAAGCCTAAGCTATTGGCCAAGCAGTGTTGTAATTAATATAGTTTCTGTGTGATTATTTTGGGTCTGGGTGGCCGGGAAAAGAACGAATGATCTCCACCTACAGGCTAGAAAGCATATCTGTTCCAGACTTCTGAGTGCAGAACCGATGAAGATCTTTTTGCTTGCTGACATCATGTACTGGGGGGTGCTAATACCTGGTATGTTAAGTACACAGGGTTATGTCTTTAAGGGAAATAATGAAAAATCAGTTTTCGTCCATCCTCAGTGGTTCTTTGTCTTATCATGAGCAATTTTGATGTTGCCCTCATCACACCATGGATCCCAGAGGTCAAGATAATATTTTATTAAGTTCTACATTCCCCTTTACATGCCTCAATCAAGGCAGGTCCTTGGAAAATGTATTCAGTGATTCACTGTGTGGATGACTCCACAGATCCCACTGAATCACAAATCTCATGAAATAAACTCAGCCTCCTGTGATGAGTTGTGAGCTTGGAGGACAGGGTGTCTTGGTGTAGATCTGCCTGGGTAGCACAGTCTAGTAGACTGCCTCTCTTATTCTCACTACTGCTCATTACCATACCCATCAAGATTGTACATAATATTTGCACATCCATTTTCTCACTTTATTCTCCACGGTTTGGAAATATAATCTTTTACATTGGCTTGAAATTAATTTTCTATATGTTTCATAAGCATATTTTGATTGCTTCTGATTAAGTTGTCAAAGCAAGGAAGTCGTCTGAAATTAAACATAATATCCCTAGAGAAGTAATCTGAGGTGAGAGAGTGGAGGCGCTGTCTCAGAGATGAGTCCCACCTGTTAAATGAGGTTATCAACCTGACAAAGCCTTTGTTGGGCTTACACTAACAGGGAACACATCCAGCAAAGAAGAGAGGAATAAGGTCTCCCTTTGCTAACAGCAGTGGTCAGGCAAGCATTGCGCTGCTAAGGACACTGAGATCTTAAAAGGCTGAGTTCAAATGGTTTTCCCATATTACTGAGTACATTTTCCTTACAGCAAAAAGTGAAAGTCAGTCCTAGCCCCTCAGCCACCCCTAAAAAGCATCATTCCTGATTGAAGACTTCTCGGACCCTACCCAGATCCAAACTAGGGTTCTCAACAAGTGTTTCATGCTTTAAAACATATGACTGCTCTCCAGCTGGGGAAGTGGGTGAGATAACTGCATATCTTCAACTCTCTCTCAACTCCTCCAAATCCAATCCCTCATCTCATCCCCAGCTCTCTGGCAGACCACCTAACCACCTGCTGCAGCCTCCTCTGTGGGCCCCTGCCCCTGGCTCTGTCTCCTAACTTCCACAGACCACTCTGGCCAGGGAAGCAGATAAACTAACTGAATATCTTCACATCTCCTCTCAGCTCCTCATTAACCAATCCCCACCCATCCACCCACCCCACATCTGTCTTTTCGCCAGCTCTGTAACAGATCGCCCACTGCATCCTCCCCTGGCCTCTGCTCCAGTGGATCATACAGCTCTTCCCCTACAAATTTCATTTCTCCACTTGTTGCTTTATCCAAGCCCTCAACTCCAACAGGCATTCCCAGAGAACCCACGGGTCAATCCTGCCAGCAAAGCCTTCTTCCAAGTCTAATGCCCAGGTTTATCACCAGTTCTGTGGCAGGCCTTCTTCTGTGGCCTCACTCTCTTCCCCAGTTACCAAGGGACTAAGAAAATTCTGGTGGAACACCCAGCTACCCTAGCTCCTATGGACCCACGGAGGCCACCCCTTCGACCCATTCCATTCTTAAGTGTCAGCTCCCAATACCTAGAAACATTTCAACTGTAAGCACCAGTGGCCACATCTATCAAGATCCCAGAAGAATTTCCTACCAAACAACACATAGGCAGCACATTTTCCTAAGAACTAGAAAGGACAACAGAAACAAAACAAAGACAAGACCAGCTATCACAGCACCTAGAATTATAATCTTCCCAAACCCAGATGCCTAAGTGCTGGTATAAAAACACAATCAATAACAGCCAGGACAGTATGTCTCCACTAGAGCCCAGCAACTCTACCGCAGCAGGCCCTGAGTATTCCAACATAGGTGAAGCCCAAGAGAAAGACCTTAAAACAGCTTTTATGAATATTATAAAGGTCTCTAAAGAGGAAATGAGTAAATCCCTTTTTTTAAACCTAAGGAAATACAAACAAATAGCGAAAGGAAATGAATAAAATAGTTCAAGACCTGAAAGTGGAAATAGAATCAATAAAAAAAAAATCCAAAGTGAGGGAAATCTGGAAATGAAAAATCTTGCAACAGAAAATGAAGGGGCAAGCCTTACCAACATAATAAAGGAGATGGAAGTGCATAGATAGAAGACAGAAGAAGACACAAAGTAGGAGAAATGGATACCTCGTCAAAAAGAATTTTTAATCTAAAAAAAAAAACTCCTGACACAAAACATCCAGGAAATCTGGGGCACATGAAAAGACCAAATATAAGGACAATAAGAATAGAGGAAGGAGACAAAACCCAGGACAAAGGCACAGAAAATATTTCAACAAAATCATAGTAGAAATTTTCCCTAAACTAAAGAAGGAGATACCCATCAAAGAAGCATGCAGAACAGTAAATAGACTGAATCAGAAAAAAAAAAGTCTCCTTAGTATACAATCATCAAAACACTAAATGTACAGAACAAAGAAAGAATATTAAAAACTGAAAGGTAAAAGACCAAGTAACGAGTGCCTGTAAGACTGAAGGGAGACAAAGATCAATGTCTAGTCCAGGGCTATCCATCCTAAGCCAGGAGGAGAAAACACAGGCCTGCCTGGCACCAGAAGGCACCAATGGGTTCTATTATGGTGAACAAATATATGGTGGGGTTTTAAAGAGAAAGAGCCAGAATGGTTCATGCCCTGTGGAGAGAGGCAGCTCAAAAGAGGTGTAGGCAGTGAGGAATGGGCTGAGGTCGGTAGCTTGCTTGTCACCCAGGGCCACAGTGATATCCAGACCTGAGCTGCTGCCAAGGGCCATGTCTGGGCCCATGAACCTTCTGCAGCTGTGGTCTGTGTCGATGTCCATAGTTCCTGTTACCAAAGAAGGCCAAGAGGATAGGGCTGCACAAAATTGGGCCCTCCCCTCACTGGCTGGCATGCTAAGGAGAACTAGCCCTACTCCCCTCCCCCCCCACACACACACCAGCTACAGCAGTGAATAGACCAGCTCCCCATACCTCACCTGAGCAACACCACAGAGATGACTCTGTTGACAAGGTTGTGGGCGAGCTGGCCCTGAGGGTGTGAGAGTGGACGAACTGGTCCCTCCCCCTTCATCTAACATGTGGAGGCATGGGTGAAGGAAAGATGCCCTTCCCACCTTGCCCCTCGATATCTGTGGTAGGTGAGAGAGCTGGCCCTGCAGTCATGAGAACCAGTGAGCTGGCCTAGCATCCCGCCAGCTGCAGCACTAGGAGAGCCGGCCCTGCCCCTCACCTGGGCAACACAGTAGAGCTGGTCCTGCTGGCAGCAGCATGAGTGGGTCAGCTCTGAGGGCATGAGCCATGGGAGAACTGATCCCCCCACTAAGTCTGTCATGAGGGCAGCATGAGCAGGGAACAGATGCCTCCCTTTACCCCTGGCTGCCTGCAGAAGGCAGGAGAGCTGGCCCCTAAGTCATAAGAGTGAAGAAACTGGTCCTGCCCCTCACTGGCTACAGTACTCAGAAGAGCAGGCCCTGCACCTCACCTGGACAGCACAATAGAACTGACCCTGTTGGGTGCAGGTGAGCTGGACCTGGCAACATGAGTGTGAGAGATCTGGCCCCACCCCTCATCTGCCATATGGTGACACGAGCAAGGGAGAGAAACCCCCTGCCTCCTCCCTCCAGGACTATGGTAGATGGCAGAGCTCTCCCTGAGGTCACAAGCCTCTCACCAGCTGCAGCACTCCACAGAATGACCATTATACCTCACTTGGGCAACACAGTACAGCTAGCCTGGTGGTGTTAGCATAGGTGAGCCAGGCCTGAGGACTTGAGAGCAGGAGAACCAGTCCATCCCTTGCTGTTTACTACATAGTGTGAACTAGCTATGGCAGTGCTGGAGAGCTCACCCTGGTGGTGAGGATGAGGGAGAGTTGACTGGCTGACCAACCCAGCAACCACCAAGATCCTGAACCAGGGCTATGAGTTGGCCCATCCCATCATCCACCCCATTTATGATCTGCTGGAGCCCATGAAGGAGCTGGTCCTGCAGACCTAAAACTGCAGGATCTCCGTGACATGGAACAACAGGAAATCTAAGAGGAGCCCCAATGAGAGCTCAGTATCTATAGTATAGCAAAAACCAAAGGTCTTGAACCAAATCAATGACTCATTACAATCAACACTTACAAGTAATGATATATGGACTAAAGGGTATACTGTGTGACTCATTGCGTCACACTACAGCTTCCACAGTGAGGTTTTTCTTTTGTTTTATCTGGGGGTGGGAGGTAGGTTGCAAGGGTAGAGGGTAGATGGCAAGGGATGGAGAGATGAGTGGGATCAAAGTGCATGATGCAAAATCCACAAAGAATCAATAATTTTTTAAAAAAAGTCAAGTAACATATAAAGGCAAACCTATTAGAATAACACTTGACTTCTCAATGGAGACTTTAAAAGCCAGAGGGATCTGGACAGATGTTCTACAGACTTTAAAAGACCACAGATGCCAGCCCACACTACTATACCAACAAACTTTTCAATCACAATAGATAGAGAAAATAAAAAAGTCCATGATAAAAACCAAATTTAAGCAACATCTATCTACAAATCCAGCTCTACTAAAGGTTCTAGAAGGAAAATTCCAACCTAAAGAGGTTAACCATATCCAAGAAAACCCAGGGAATAAATAATCCCAACCAGCAAACCAAAAGAGGGGACTATACATGAAAGACACAGAGAGAGAGAGAGAGAGAGAGAGAGAGAGAGAGAGAGAGAGAGAGAGAAAGAGAGAGAGAGAGAACAGGAATCAACAAACACTACTACACTACTCATGGATATCTCTCAAAATCAATGATGTTGATTCTCTGATAAAAAGACACAGACTAATGCAATGGATTTAAAAATAGGCTCCATCCTGCTACATCCAATAAACACACCCACCTTAATATCAAGGATAAACATCACCTCAAGGTAAAAGGATGAAAAAAAGAAATCCCAAGAAAATGGACCTAGGAAGCAAAACTCATACAGCTGATAAACACTTTCAACAAAGATGATGTATGCAAAATTAACTCACAAAAAGAGTTGCCCTCCTGTATATAAATGGCAAACAGACTGAAAACAACAAGGGAAACATCACCTTTCACGATAGCCTCAAATCATATAAAATACCTTGGGGTAATTCTAACCAAACAAGTCAAAGATTCATATGACAAAAACTTCAAGACATTGAAGAAAAAAATTAAAGAACATATCAGAGATGGAAAGATCTCCCAAACTCATGGATCAATAGAATTAGCATAGTAAAACTGACCATTCTACCAAAAGCAATCCCTATAAATCCAATGCAATCCCCATAAAAATTCCAACACATACCTCTTCAAAGATCTTGAAAGGATAATTTTCAGCTTCATGTGGAACATAATATCCTAAAATCCAGGATAGCTAAAACAATCCTGAACAGTAAAAGATGGGTATCACTGTCCCAGATCTCAAATGGTACTACAGAGCTGTAATAATAAAACAGCATAGAATTGGCACAAAAATATACATTGATGAATCAACTTAAAGAATCAGACATATAAAAAAAGAATCAAACATAAATTCATACACCTATGGACACTTGATTTTTGATAAGGAAGTCATAAATACATACTCAAAAAAGTCAGCATCTTCAACAAATGATGTTATTCAAACTGGATGTCTGCATGCAGAAGAATAAAAATAGATCCTTATCACCCTGCACAAAGCTCATCTCCAAATGGATCAAAGATCTCAACATAAAACCAGATACACTGAATCTGATAGAAAAGAAAATTGGAAATATCCTTGAACTCATAGGTACAGGAAAAGACTTTCTGAACAGAACATTGTTAGCATAGGCACTAAGATCAACAATAAATAGGACCTCATGAAACTGGGAAGCTTCTACATGGTAAAGGGCACTGTCATTCAGACAAAGGGGCAGCATACAGAATGGGGAAGATTTTTACCAACTACACGTCTGACAGAAGGTTAATATCCAAAATATATAAAGGACTCAAAATATTAGATATTAACAAAACAAATAACCCAATGAAAAAGTGGGGTACAAATCTAAAAAGAAATTTCTCAAAAGAAGAAACTCAAATGGTTGAGAAACATTTAAAGAACTAAGGATGGTCAGCATCCTTATTCATCTAGGAAATGTAAATCAAAACTAATTTGAGATTTCATCTTAGGCCCATTATAATGGTTAAGATCAATAAAGCAAGTGATAGCTCATGCTGGTAAGGATGTGTAGTATGGGGAACACTCATCCACTGCTGGTGAGAGTGCAAACTTGTACAGCCACTATGGAAATGAGAGTGGTAGTTCCTTGGGAAGATGGAAATTGATCTACTTCAAGAGTCAACTATACTCCCTTGAGCACATACCCAAAAGAAACTTCATCCTACCACAGAGATACTTGCTCAGTCATGTTCATTGATGCTTTATTCATAATAGCCAGAAGATGGAAACAACCTAGATATCCCACAGCAGAAGAATGGATTTTTAAAAACACAGTACTCTTACACAATGGAGTATTACTCAGCTGTTAAAAGAATGAAATTCCCTGGGCGGTGGTGGCACATGCCTTTAATCCCAGCACTCGAGAAGCAGAGGCAGGCAGACCTCTGTGAGTTCAGGGCCAGCCCGGTCTGCAAGACCTAGTTCCAGGAGAGGCTCCAAAGCTACAGAGAAACCCTATCTCAAAAAAAAATGAAGTTCACAGGTAAATTGATGAAACTACAAAAAAATCATCCTGAGTGAGGTATCCCAGACTCAGAAAGACAAATATGGTTTGTGTATATTAGCCGTTAAGTTAATGATAACTAAGCTATAGAATCATAAAGTTTAGGTATAGCATAAGGGACTAGGGAGACAGATAGATCTTGTTAGGTAAGGGCAATAAGATAATTATGGATGGATGGGGAACTGCTGGAATGGAAGGACCAAGTGGAAGGAGAAGAGGGAAAGGTGATGAAGGAGAAAGTGTGGGAAAATGACTGAAATTAAGGGCCATTTGAGGTATAGTATGAATATCTATCTGACTACAGTGGAAGCTTCCTAAAATACATATAGATATGAGGGAGATCTAGGTGTAATCACCAAATAATGAGGGAGGAGACAGAGTACCAATGGAACATTTCTTGCCACCAAATGAAGCTTCCCTTATCAGGATTGAGTTACATCTGATGGAGGCCAAAAGGGTCCCATGGGAATCCCCAAACAATCCCAAGGCTGTTGTCAAGACTACAGGTTGCTCTCCACAAACTGATAGCAAGGTCCTATTGCTGAAGACAACACCTACATAACTCATTGAACATGGAGAAGCCCAGCCGGTGCCTACATGGAGCCTTCACTCTATGTTCTAGTATCTTTGGTACAGGTCCATTTTGATGAGATGGAACTCATACCTGACACTGCTTTGATGACCAAAGACCTGAGACTAGCTATCCCAGGGACCTAGGAAAAACCAAATACTAGTGTTATGGGAAAAAAGTATCACTAAAATGACTCCTAATGACGTTCTGCTATATTTATAGATCAGTTCCTTGCTCAGCCATCATCACATAAGCTTGGTACAGGAAGGTGCTATATGCACACTAACAAAAGAAAAGTGTAAACACCAACCTGGCCACGAACTCTTGATCTGCAATGGTGGTCTACCTGAAATATATGCAAGGTCATTGGTGGCACAAGACTTGTGGAAGTAACCACCCAATATCTAAAATGACTCCTAACGGTATTCTGCTATACTCATAGGTCAGAGCCTCGTTCAGCTATCATCAGATGGGAACAAATAGAGGTCCAACATAGACATTACGCAAAGAGTGAGGGACCTTGGAACACTCAACCATAAATGGGATGTCTCCGTCAAATCCCTCCCCTCAGAGCTCAGAGAGCCCTGTGGAAGAGGAAGCAGAAAGAGTACACGAGCCAGAGGGGAACTCATAGGAGCTCCCAGAGACTGAAACAGTATTAACCGAGTCTGCATCAGGTCCTTTATGTATATATTATGACTTTGAGTGCGATGTTTTCGTGGGACTCCTGCATGTCTAACTGTGTGGGTTGGTGTTTCTTGTGCCTTGGGGGGGGGTTCTTTTCCTTCTGTTTGTTTCTTTTGTCCATTCTGGCACGCTAGTTTTTGTTTCATCTTATTCTACAAGAACACACTGCTCTCCTGCTTAGAGTGGATCATTCAAAAATTCCAACTCAACATACGAAATTGAAAGACACAATATTTTCCATTGGGTTGAAATTAATTCGCTGTAATTCACACCAGTGTATTTTGATTGCTTTTGATTAAGTTTAACAAACTAAAGGAGTCTGCTGAAATTAAACATCAAAGTAAACAATCTGTTTTCGGAGGCTCCTTGTACATAATTATCAGCCGTGTCATTCTTGCTAAATATATCCATTATGTGACAGCCCCTGTGCCTAAGGAGTGGTAATTAATACAGAATCCCAAAATCAATTCCAGAGAAAACCTCTAAAATCAAAGGAGGCTCATATGCATGGTTTCTAAAAGACATGAATGAATTGTTCTGAAACCAAAATGAAAAGCAAGGGGCCTTCGGAGGTCAGGGCTTTTTTGTATAAATAAATAAAACAGGCCACATACTTAATACTAGGCTGTTGCAAAGAGAAAGGTCTTTGGTGTACAGTATGAATAAACAGGTAGGTGACTTTTTGGGCCATCACTTTGCAGAGGTCTCACCAAAATTAATGGCTAGTAATTAACCACCCAAGCAGCTAATGGGCTGAGAAAAGTTCACAGGTAGCTTTGTGACATTGCTGGAAATGATGTAAATTAAAGCCAATAGCATTTTATTAAAAGGCGAGGAAATAATTTAAATATTTTTAAGGGAAGCAGGGAGAAAGACCTCGCTAGGCCTCCATTTGTTTGTTTACTTTCATCCAGGGAAATACAGAAGAGGAGAAAAAGAAAGGAAGGAAGGAAGGAAGGAAGGAAGGAAGGAAGGAAGGAAGGAAGGAAGGAAGGAAGGAAGCTGCCGCCGGCAAAATCTGCTCTGTTGCCTTAAAGTGGAGCAATTCCAGGCACAAGATGCAATCTTTCAAAGCCTCAGTGTTCTCATTGCAAAATAGGAAATGCATGAGCCAATTCTTGTCCTGGCTCACTCCAAAGAGGTGATAGTAAGTGACAACACCAGGACAGGGACAGGCATGGGCAGGGTCCCCAGGTAATGCTTTCCCAGCGGGCACCCCTTGGCTCTGGCTGCAGCGCTCTCAGTACACATCAATTAATCATGATAATAAGGAAGAGACGACTACAACAGGATTCTTCTCAGAACACACTTTATTGGGACACACACGTTAGGAATGAGAAGGGCTAAAGGACCACGATCCCCGGCTCGGCTTGCTTATAAGCAGTGCCGAACAAAGCCCTGATGTATCACCGCCTGATAGGCTCAAGTAGGTATGGCGCAATCGTATGGCGCGATCGTATGATGACCGGATTGGTCAAGTCATACGATGCCTTTCATAGGAAAGTGCATGCGCAGAAGTCGTTTACTACGTCCGGAAAAGTACTGCAAATGGTGCTTTGGCTCTAAGCCAGCGCGCTCGTAACATGGAGGCGCCGTGGCGCCCTACATTTATCAGACTCTTATCAGACCCTGTGCTCGGCACTGTCTCTACATAGTAACTCGTAAGAAGGTTTCTATTGGCATCGTCTTTCTCTAGACGTTTAAAGAACTTTGCTAATGAGTTGAGGCCATCCAGCTCCAGCTCCGTGCCAAAACTGGTCTCAGAACTCCCAGGCATGTGCATGTGCATATCCTGGCGTGCTATTCAGCAACCCCCCAGGTGGGTATGGATGAGCTTCAGAAGGCAGAAAGCCCCAGAAATGACAAGCAAAATGTTAATATGTGTGCACCATCATCTGAGCCTTCCACAGAGACTTTGACCCCCAAATGGTCAAGAGGCCTATATTCAACTTCAGTGGAAGCAGGTGACGTGGACAAGTCTTGGCTGCACGAAGTATGGTCTGAAGTGTGCTGAGCACCAACAGCACTTGAGCAGAATAAAAGTGACTGTGGGACTCTCTACCCCGCAAGATGAAGAAAGGCTGCCTAGAGGAGATGGCATGCGACGTATACCCAAAAAGATAAGGGTTCAACCAAAGAACTGAGTGCTATGGTTGGGATGTGGTTAGTTCCCTACACGTTCATATGTTTAAAACTTGGTCCAAAGTGTGGTAAGAAGAGGAGTGTTGGGACATTTAGGAGATGGGGCTTTGTGGGAGGTCTTTAGGGCTTTGGGGCTGTGCTCTCAGACGAGAGTAAGGTAGTTAAGTGGTGGAAGAGTAACCCTGGCTCCTGCTCTCTCTCTCTCTCTCTCTCTCTCTCTCTCTCTCTCTCTCTCTCCCTCTCCCTTATTTCCTGTCCCAGCATGCAATCTCTTCTTTTCACAAACATGTCAACTATCATATGCTACCCTCCAGGGCATCCTCACCAGAGCTAGAACCTCGAATCTCTAATACTGATATTTATAAAATATGGTGGTTTCAATAAGAATGCCCTCCATAGGCTCATATATTTGAATGCTTAGTCACCAAGGAGTGGCACTACTTAGAAGGATTAAGAGGTGTGGCTTTGTTGAAAGAAGTATGTCACTGGGAGTCAGCCTTGAGGTTCCAGAGGCCCAAACCAGGCCCAGCAGCTCTCTTCCTGCTTCCTGAAGGAAAACTCTCTGCTCTTTCTCCAGCACCATGTCTGTCTCCATGCCACCATGCTTCCCGCCATGATGAGAACAGACTAAACCTCTGAAACTGTAAGCAAACCCCAATTAAATGCTTTCTTTTTTAAGAGCTGCCACTATCGTGGTGTCTTTTCATCATGTCACAGCAATAGAACACTGACTAAGATAATACCCAAGCCCAGGTATTTCATTATAGTTATGGAAAACAGACTAGTAAATATCATGGGTGAAAATATAAGATCAGAGAAATACCCAAACAAAGGAATGAGGAATTCAGTCTCACTCTTCAAAGAATGTATCAACTATCACAAGCAGCCATTTTACTGGTATGTGTAATGCAAGGTTAAAGATAGAGGCAAGAGCTTGAATGTATCAGTCACACATGGAATGTATGTGAGGCAATGGGGAGCCAGTCATAGCAGCTGCTCACAAAGGAGTCTGGAGTGGTCAGATGCACAATTACAAGCATCACTAGAGGATATAACAGAGTTCAGACAAAGAGGCATGGACAACCATTGAACATCACTAAAAGTGACCAAAATGTAAGGTGATACATATGCAAATTACTGAGATCATTTTCCACTATAATTTATTGTTTGTTTTTTATTATATTGAGAGAGAGAGAGAGAAAGAGAGAGAGAGAGAGAGAGAGAGAGAGAGAGAGAGAGAGAGAGAGAGAGAGAGAAGAGAGCAAGCATGCCATGGCACAAATGTGGCGATCAGATAAGTCGGGTCACTCCCTCTACCATGTGAGTCCTTAGACTTTAACTCGGATCATCAGGCTTGGAAACAACCACCTTTACTGGCTGAATCATCCACTATAATTCCATGACAACCCCATGTACTTGAATTTTCAAAAGGAACCCTTGAGACTCAGAGAGGCAGAATGGGTTTACTTATGACACTCCAGGCCTCACTCCCCTATCCTAGCAGAGGGAATTGATCCAGATGTCCCAGTCTCCAGCATCCATTCATCCCTACCAGCACCATGCATCTGCTTTCTGGTCCCTCTTTTATAGAAAACACTAAACATGGAAGTAAAATCAATGAGAAATAATAAGTGTTTTAAAAAATGACTCCATAAAACGACAAACTTAAAAACAATAAAAACAAAAGTACGGTTTTAAAAAACAATTGGGCAAATTCAGCACAGGGGGCCAGGAGAGATTAATTTGAATTTTAAAAGCTCAAACAATAATACCTCAGCCAAAACACAAGGCAGAAGCCAAGTTGGGGAGCATGGGGAACAATGTATTTTATATAAAGTGGGGGAGGTTTCAGGGGCTAGGTGCCTAGCAGAAAGCCTTCCTGGAGGTCATATTTGACCTTTGATAGGCTCTTTTAGAAAATAATCTCAGTGGGAGATGAAGAGTGAAAAAAAAACAAGGTGGAGTGGCAAGGATGAAAGATGATGCTAAATTCGAGGAACACAGATGTGATCAATTAGATATAGCAAGATGCTCTCCTGATGGACAATGACAAGGATGGTCAAGGTGCACGGGGGACCAGTGAGAGCAAACTTCAGGTTCACTCTTGGAGTTTTAACCAAAGTCAGAAGCAAATAGGGAGGGTCAAAGGGTCACTCCAGAAAGCTAGGAGATCAACCATGGCAGGTTCCTATCCAGAAGGCCAGATGAGCAGTTTCACTGACTCAAGGTCAGAGACCACGTGAGGAGATGAAGAAAGGCCAGGGCCTGAAGGAGCCAGTCCTCTGCTGCTGTGGACAGGCTTGGCCCAGTTCTCCTTCCCCAGAGTGAAGAGGTGTCAGAGGCAGTAAGCAATCTATTGTGGAGCAGCAATGCTTCTTGGCAGAAAGTGTGAGGGCTGCTGCTGCTGACTGTCCTCTGTCCAGGGTAGGATCAGCAAGTGGTGGCTATCAGAGAGAAGCAGAGGAGAGGACAGTGCACAGAGATGCTAGTGGAGGTTGACAGAGACTAAAGTGTCCCCTATTCAGAAACTATAAATACTTTGTTTGGAAAAGGCCCTGGGAACATTGTGTGCATGCACACACACACACAACTACTTACTGATACACGCATCTCACTTCTCCCCCAAAATGCACATCTGCTTACAAATTTGAATGTCTCATCTCCTCTCCTTACTATCTCACACTCACACTTGCTGACATACCATTCATTTCATTCATTTCACACTCCCCTCATGACACTCACACACATAGCTCCTCCACACACACTCACATCCCCATCTTCTCCCTTCCTGGCACCCGTGGATATGCTAGCATTTACCTTTGCTCATAACACGTACACATGCACATGTGCTCACACAGAGACAATATCAACTCAGTTTCAGTTCAGATTACTGGAAACAATTGTTAAATTTTCTTCTGAGTTCTGCATCCTGCACAACTTCAAGACTGCTGACTGAGATGATTCAGCCCTCACAGAATACTCTAGTCAGGATTTGACCATAATCCTTAATTTTCTTTGGGTCCCCATAAGATTATTAGCACCCCCAATCACCAGGAAGTAGCCAAGAAAACTATGCCCACATTCCCAAAAAATGAATTATGGAAGTTTGTCTTTGTTTAGTATGTTGGTTCACATTATTAGGGAGAATGGTCAGAAAAAAAGCTAAACAAAGGAGATTAGATTCAGGGTCTTGTTTTGAAAAGAAAAAAAAACAGAGAAATGATGTGGGATAATGCTTTTGTACCCTGTAAAGATTTTTCACTCATATTGGTTTAATAAAATGTTGATTGGCCAGTAACCAGGCAGGATGTATAGGTATAGTCCTTCCCAGAGTAGGAGAATTCTGGGAAGAAGAAAAGCAGAGGCACAGTCCCTGGTCAGATGCAGAGGAAACAAGAGGAGAATGCCTCACTGAGAAAAGGTATCAAGGCACATGGCTAATAAACATAGATAAGAATTATGGGTTAAGTTGTAAGAGCTAGTTAACAAAAAACCTGAGCTAATAGGCCAAACAGTTTATAATTTATATAAGCCCCTGTGTGTTTCTTTGAGACTGAATGGCTGCAGGACCAGGTGGGACAGAAATATCTGTCCCACAGATATTTCTTCTCTCTACAAATTATGTTATCCTCAGCAAAACCAGTGGAAAGAGCCACTGAGGCCAGATGGATCTAAGTTAAAGGGCTGTCTGTTATTGTGAGATTGTGACCTTTTTTCCTTTGTTTTGGGGTAGGATATCACAATATTCCCTCCATTCAGGAAGAAGGATGACAAAGAGCAGCAGGGTTTTCCCTTCTATCTTTTCTTAGCAAACACAAAGCTGATGCCCTATATTGATTCCCAACAATTATTTTTCTTCCTTTTGTGAACTCCAAAGTCAGGAAACTATGACCCTGAGCTAAACTGTGGTTTTAGAAACAGGCAAAAATGCCCCATGCCTCTAGGTCATTTTCCTGGAAGCAATGTTTGCTTTTGTTGCCCTCAACTGAGATGTAACTAAGGTCACCTGTTTGCCTCCTGGGCCTCCAGTTTAGACATTCCTCCTCTGGAAGGCAGTGCTGGCCAGTCCCCTCTGGTGCTGCCCTCTGGCAGCAGCACTATGAAGGGATGGTCTTCCCAGGGGTGTATGTTAGAGAAGCCCATGGCAGATGGACTTGGAGGAAGACTTCATCTCTTGAAATGATGGCGCTTTGAGAGTACCCTGGCCTTCTGACACTTGGTATAGCTCCTTCTGTACAGAACGGAGCTCTAACAGTGTGATGGGTAGCTTCTAGGCCTTTCTGGTTGGGGTTTATTATTAAACACCTCAGTTCATCTTGAACATCAGTCTAGATCTGTATTAACATTTTCCCTTCTAGGGATGGACCTCTGCTTTGGAGAAAGAGGATATAATCTGGCCTCATCTGACTTTTGTTTTCGTGCCTTTGGAAGTCCTAGATGAAGGAAAAGGACCACCTCATCTTCTCTTCTTGTCTGTTGGGAGTCAGGAGAACAGAACAAGAGATAGCTTTAATTGTCTGCTTTCATTGGCACAGACATTGTGATGGACTGGATAGTATCCCTTCAAAACATGTATGATGAGACATTAACTCCTAATGGGACTGTAGCAAGATACATATCTTTTAAGGAGGTAAGGTGAGGTCATTAGACTGAGGCCCTAACTCTGATGGACTGATGGTCTTTCAAGAATGCAATACCAAGGAACCAGCTCTTTGTTTCATTGGTATTGCATTCTTGAATCTAATGGGAGCTCACCAAATCCAGCTGGACCAGGACTGAATGAGCATATGATCAAACCAGAATCTCTGAATGTGGCTGTCAATGGGGGCTGACTGAGAAGCCAATGATAATGGCACTGGGACCTATCTCTTCTGCATGTATTAGCTTTTTGGGAATCTAGTCTATATGGATGCATACCTTCCTAGGCCAGGATGGAGGGGGGAGGGCCTTGGGCTTCCCACAGGGCAGGGTACCCTGCCCCCTCTTAAGGAAGCAGGGGGAGGGAGGAGGGTTAGTGGGGGAGCAGGAGGGGACTGGGAGAAGGGGAGGAAGTGTAAAATTTTTGAATGAAAAATAAAAGAATATTAAAAAAAGAATGCAATACCAGATCTCTCTAGTTTCTACCCTCCTCCTTTCTAGAGCCCTCCATTCTTCTCTCTCTCTCTCCCTCCCTCTCTCTCCTCTCAAATTCCCCCTCTCTCTGTCTCTCCCTGTTTCTTTGAACAGAGAGTCTATGAGAGGACACATGAGTAGCCCTCTACAAGTCAAGGACAAGGGTCTCACAGAGGACCAGTAGCCCCTTATTTTGAGAGTTCAGCCTCTAAGACAGGAGACATCTCACTCACCCCCCCCAGAGTGTTTTGTTTTGTGGGAACAACACTCCATACCACACAGTCCAGAATAGTTTTGTGCCTCTTAACTCAGTTTAGTTCCTTGGAGCCTCACTAGGGCTCCATGACGAACAGAGTGGGGAATCACGCATCCATTTTATAAATTAGGGAGTTAAGGTTCAAAGCAAGTATATAATATAGGAAAAAGAATACTGAACACGCAGAGCAGAAATACAGAACTGTTGACAGGGGTTTCTTGTCCTGCCCAGTCCTGCACCCGTTCAGTCCCAAATAAACACACAGAGGCCTACATTAATTATAAACTGATTGGCCTATTAGCTCAGGCTTCTTATTAACTCTTATAACTCATATTAGCCCATAATTCTTGTCTGTGTTAGCCACATGGCTTGGTACCTTTTTCAGCAAGGCAGTCACATCTTGCTTCCTCTGTGTCTGGATAACGACCGCAGACTGACCTTTCCTCTTCCCAGAATTCTCCTGTTCTCTTTGCCCTGCCAGGTTGCCGGCCTATACTTCCTGCCTGGCGACTGGCCAATCAGCATTTTATTTAAAAAGTACAAGAAACAAATCTTTACAGGTAAAACCATTGCCCCACAGCACAGAACCCCTTTCCCATTGCCGTGACTTCTGCCCCTTTTCCTCAGCCTAGACCTAGAGCTGTCACGCTCTGCACTGCTTGGGCCCACACTGCCTCTATGAGGTCATCTCAGGTCCATTTCTCCTGACCTCGCGCCTCCATCCTACTCAAAAGTGTTGGCCACCTTGGATCTGGAGACCCAGGTCCACTGTCTCCTGTAGGAAGAACCTGCATGTAACATGAGGACAAGTGAATGATGTTAACAAAGGATTGCTGTGGGTCGCGTTGAGCAGCTCAACATTAGTGGCTTAGCTGTGGGTCGCGTTGAGCAGCTCAACATTAGTGGCTTATAGGAAGGGTCCTTGCAGTACAAGGGCTCTTGCAGTACAAGCTGTGTCCCCAGGACCTATAGTTTAAAAGTAGGTACGTTTGTGTGCACTTGTAATCCTGGTCCCAGAGTGGGAGAGACCACGGATCCATAGGTCTTGCTGACAAGTCAGCCTGGCCTATTTGGTGAGTACCAGGCAAATGAAAGATCCTAGCTCAAAAATGAAAGTGAATGGCTCCTGGGTAAAGATATCCAAGGTTATCTGCTGGCCCCTAGGCCCACAAACACATGAAGAGCCCACACATACCTCTGTGTGCATGTACACATACACACGAACACACGGTGAGAAAAAGATATTCAAGTATTTATAGCCTTTCTACCATGTGCATAGAAGCCACCATGTACCCTGAGACCTCTTGCAGCTCCCACCCCTCTCCGTAGCAGAGAAAGCCATCATTTCTCTTTTGGCTTGTTGTCACTCCACACAAAGCATGTGTAACAAGGCTGCTAGGTGTTTTTTCCATGTGGCAGCTGTGTGGCTGCATGAATGTGCACAGAAAATCCTAGCTGCTGCATGATGCCTGATGGCAGCGTGTGCACAGGCTCACCGTGATTCAGGAGGTTGCATTCAATTGTGTAGTTACCAGGCTGGGTATGTTTACAGAACTGTGGGTCCTCAGTCTGCAGTTTACAGTGGCCTTAGCCTTCAGCCTGTGCTAGAAAAGGGGCTCACAGAAATTACGCTACCTAGTCTCAAAAGCGTTTTAAAAGGAATAGGAAGAAAATGCTTCCTCTGATATTTAAGGAAGACATACTATACCCAGCCACCATTTACTGAGGTTTTTTTTATTTATCATTTGTTATGTATTATTTGTCATGTGCCACGGTGTTACATGCATGACCTCGAGTCTTTCTCACTGAATTCTGAGTGGCATCAGCTGCTCTACCATACAGATGGTGACACAGAGGCCACACAGACAACTGAGCTATTCACAGAAGCCAGAGGTGGGTCTGAGGCTTCTTTGTCGTACACTCCAGTACAGAGGGGATTCGTGCCACCTTAAACACACTAGTCAATCAGCATCAGCTTGTTTTGTGCAGCCCTGTGAGACAGCGGCTTCTTTAGTCTTTATTCGTCTCTGGATCCTGTGCACTCAGAACATTTTTTTTCTGTACCTAGAAGGTGCTCAGCAAATATCCATAGATTGTGAAAAGTCACAGGCAAGCAAACTCTTGATTGCTTAGAATCTGGACAATTTGGACCCTCAAGTTAACTAAATCATTGAGCTTCTATTATAATTGAAATAGGCAAAACACAGCACAAAACTTGTATCTGGCTATCCTCAGGTCAGTAGACTAGAGAGGCTCTCGGTGGGTGTTTGGAGGAGTACATTAAGGCTTGCAATGCAGTCAGTGATCTGCCTTGCCAGTGTGACCACTCTTGTTCCTCCTAGGGAGAGCTAATCAATGCATGCTTCACTCCCATGGCCCAAGACGGCTGCCTGATCTTCAGTGGGATCAAGAGCAGGACTGAAGACCTACTGTGTTCTGGGCTTTGTATCACATGTTGCAGGGATAATGGAATTATATTACAATATTATTATTGTACTACATATGGATAATATTGTAGAATTATAATAATGGTTCCAACAGTGCATTGCCTAGTAGCAACTGAGGTAGGAATATAGTCAGAAAGAAAAAGAAAATTTTCAATAGCCATATAGGAAATTGAGTCTATTGAGCTGAATCTCACTTCACTTGACAATTCAATTATCCAAATGAACCACTTTCAGTTAATCAAGCTTACAGTACAAGAGGGATTGACTCCACAGATTACTTATACCCTGATGGCCACACTAGTTCTTATACATGTCCTTCCTTACACATCCCATCACTTACAGGCCACAAGATCCCCCAAACATCCTAATCTATCTTGCTGCATACATTTCTGAGGAGGAGGATGTGAGAAGAAAGCAGGCTCAGATCAGTCACACCTGACCATGCCCTCACTGATTTATGACCCTAGGCAAACTGCTTTGTCCTCAAGACCTCAGTTTCTTCATCTCTCAAATGGGAGAACAGCACCTACTGCCTGAAATTACTTTTTGTCATTGTTATTTTTTTTTTGACACATGATTTCATGTAACCAAGGCTGGCATTCGTATGTAGTGAAAGGTAACTATGAACTCCTGGTCCCTTTGTCTCCATCTTCCAAGGGCTTAGATTTATCAGACCAACTCCAGTGCCTCCTACATGCTAGGCAAGTACTCTAAGAACTGAGTTTCAGGCCCAACCCCAATAATTATTGATTTGTATGTATCCTTACTCTGTACAGACAAGTTTTAAAGAGATGTGTGGATGTGTTCATTATCTTTTCATTGTTGTAAAAAAATTCTAGACAGAAATAAACGTAAAAGAGGGGAGATTTATCTTAACTTAACTTTCTGAGATTTCAGTCCACTGCCAACTGGTTCCATTGTCTTTAACTCCATAGCAAAGAAGAAATACAATAGGAGAAAGGCATGGCAGAGAAAATCCGATCACTTTATGGTGGCCAAAGGGGGCTAAGGAGAGAGGGGGAAAATGGAAGGAAGTGGAAGAAGAGGGAATGTGGGAAAGAGGAAGAAAGAAAGATCCAGAGACAAGACAGACCCTTCAAATGTATACCCCGACTCAGGGTTTATATTGCTGAGAAGGAACACCATGACCACAGCTACTCTTATCAAGGAAAACCTTTAATTGGGGCTGGCTTAAAGTTTCAGAGGTTTAGTCCATTGTTGTCATGGAGGGAACATGGCAGCATACAGGCAGACATAGTGCTGGGGAAGGAGCTAAGAGTTCTACATCTTGATCTGCAGGCAACAAAAAGTGAAGACTGTGTCCCACACCAGGCATAGCTTAAGTATATATAAGACCTAAAAGCCTGCCTGCACAGAGACACACTTCCTCCAACATAGCCACATCTCCTAATAGTGCCACTCCCGATGGCACTATTGAGTCAAGCATTTAAACACACGAGTCTATGGGGCCATACCTATCCAAACCACCATACCTCCAGCAAGCTAATTCTGTTCCCACATCTTAACAGTCCATCCAGCTATGAGGTAATCAATGGATTAATCTATTAATGACATTAGTGCATTCATGATCCAATCACCTTTCAATAGTACTACACACTGGGGGACAGGACTTCAACCCATAAGCAGAGGAGGAGGAGACTTCATATTCATTCATAAAAACAGAAATGTGTTACAGCAACAAGACAAAGGTTAGAAGCAGTAGTAAAGTATGAAAAGGAGTCAAAATAGGAATAAGGTAGAAGCCAGAAATGAGATATGCAGATAGTTTAACCCAAAGTGTTCCAAACCATAAAGTACTTCACTGTTTTAAAAAAAAAAAAAGTTAAAAGATGAGAATCACAGACCAAGATTGAAAATGAAATGTCTTCTGTGGCTCTTCCTCTGGGGTCAACTTCTGGAAGAAGACAGTGACCAGAGCCTTTGTCTCTTCCAGCACTAGATACCTTCTAGTTCATAGCAACAAGTGAAATCTAAATTAAAAAAAAATATATGTTCCTTTCCACTCTTCATAATTGGATCATTCATCCAGGCAATGGTATCAAATCATCAAGAAAGAAATTGAAATGCTGGTGTTCCAAACACTTCTCCACTGTACTGCCCCATCTAACAACCCGTGATTATGTGTCATTGAAGTAGCAAGTACAGTTAAGTATCAAGACATGAACATTCTACAAGCTCAAGGTGTTGCTTGATAATAGATTGAAGGCTGAGAAAGAGTCAATAAAAACTAGACCTGGTCTAGTATTGGCCTAAGTAGACTTCATCACCAAATGGCAATTGGTTAAAGTGTTGACTGGGCTGGGAAATGCATTGAAGAGCCTATCTGCTTCTCACAGAAAACCATCAGTCACAAGTCACAGAATGTCACCAGAATTGTAAGTCTGGATTTGGGGAAAATAGTGATACCCTTCTTTAGCATAGGAAAAACTAAATTGTTGTGGAGGTAATAGATCCATATTTGCTAAGTCCAGTTGCAAAGAAAGCTGACCAGTTACTAAGGCTGGCTACCCGCCCCTCTACAGGTTTATTAATAGCACTGGATGCAAAATCCTCCAGTGTTAGATTTGTTACTGCTGCTAAATCTATGAGCATGAGGGGGTACACCAAGAACAAACTGATAACTACAAAATGGAGCTTCTAGAAGTGAGAAAATGAGTCTTCAAGAGCCAGAGAGAAGTCTTAACCCTCAGTCCTAACCCCAGGCTTGTGCCTCATGTAATTGTCATAAAATCTGTCCTTATCACCAGATCTATCAGTCACACTCAGGTCACCTCACTAAATTATAAAAGAACAACTGTTTTCCAGGCAATGGAAAACTTCAAATACGTTATAAGGCTTTGGCTGGAGCCTTCTGATTTTTTGGTTTGTTTGTTTGCTTGCTTGTTGGCATAAATCTTCAATAATCCAGGTTTCTTTCTCTTCTTTTGTTGTGATCTAGGTGCCCTCACTCCCCCTGACAAACAGCGGAACTTCCTTGTGGTCTGTAATTGACAAGGATGTTTGTGTTCTTTCTGGCCCAGTGGTTTTCCACAGAAGCTGTAGAGGTATAAAAGGCTTTAGCTTGGGGCAAAATAAAGGTTGCTGTTCTTCCACCTGAAAAGAAGCCTCCATGTCGCAATACCAGCACCCCCCACCAGTCTCGGCATCCAGGCTGCGCTGGCGCGACATTCTTTGATTAAAATGTTCTGATGGGGGGTTGGAGAGAAGGCTTATTGTTAAGATCATATGCTGTTGGTGTCACAGAGGGACCTGAGCTCGGTTCCCAGTACGCATATCAGACAGCAGCTCCCAACTATCTGTGACTCCACCTCCAGTAAACCCAACACCCTCTCCATGGGCACCTCTACCCATATGGGTGCCTGAATGTGCACATGCTCCCCAACACACACACACACACACACACACACACACACACACACACACATATGAATGCACACTTATTTTTAAAAAATAAATTATATTTTAAAAAGAGTTCTGACCCAAATGAGTTACTGGGAGAATAAGACTCAGTGTGTAAATGTATGCACACTTGTAAGTGTGTGTGTGTGTGTGTGTGTGTGTGTGTGTCGAAAACAAAATAAAAATTGTTTCCTTTCTTGACTTTTTTACATTTAATTTACTCTACAAGTTCTAACCATCCGTATGAATCAGCAGGTTTCCTTTCATCATTTCCACACGCACATAGCTTTGGTTGACTCTGCACACCCTTCTCCTTCTAGTTCCCTGCTCTCCACCCATATTTAAACTCTTCTACCCCCAGCACTTCCCTCCAGCATTTTTTTTAATCATATGTGCTTGCTGCACACCTACTCTCTCCCTTAAAGCCTTGCTTCCCCTCCTATGGGCATCCTTCCTGGCTTCTAGTCCCCTATTTTCACATAAGTATTGTAAAGGCAAGGTGGAAGATCGCTGTCAAGGAAAGTGTTAAAAGTAACACAATAAGGGAGAAGTACAGACCAAATTGCTGCCTCAGATTCCATGAGCGGCCATTCAATTCTATGGGTTCTACTCAGAAGCAAGTTCATGCTCACATACACAGTCTGGCACTTGTTGTGGTCAGCTTGGGCTACCTTAGGCGAGTCCCATAGATTGAGTCACTTCAGCAATATAAATTTGTGCTACCAGACCCCTTTGGATTGGTCCACTTTCCTCTAAAGACAGAGCACTAATCATCATGTATTTCCCAAGCGAAGCCATTGCTAATGTTAACACTCAAGACTGCTGAGCCAATCAGCTCCAAGATCAGCATGAATAAATAAAGGTCAAACTGTTTCTAAACACTGTGGGTCACCCACGTCACACACACCCTGGCAAGTGGTCTGAGTGTTAAGACAAATCGCACCTAGCTTGCCAAGGAACAGGATCTAGACTGGAAGAAAAATCTTCCTGTCACACAAGCCAAACAATCTGACAGCAGTTCCCCTGAGTTCGACAGAGATAAGAATGACCAGCCCATGCTTACTTCTGCCAAAGTTATTTTTTTTCCTTGATGGCTGGAAAGATACAAGACCATAAATATGAAAAGTGGATTTTTAAAGTCTAAGTCCTTTTCCAATATGAAATATTTTTTTGAAAAAAAGAAAGGAAGGGACAAAACCAGATTAAGACATCAAGCTTCTATTATTACTTTACAGCCCCCCAAGTGGCCACATTCTCAGAAGGAAACTATACACATTGGTGAACTTGAACCAGGCTTGAAAATGCTGGTATTAGTTTGCTAGTTGGCTGGCCATGTTCCAAGTTGACTCTGTTAACCACAGGCAAGATCCCAGCTGGAGGTTTCAAAGGCTGCAATTGTCCTGAAATTCTTAAGTGAAGGCCCAAAACAATGCTCACCAGCTATAGCCAAGAAGATGGGAGGGAATCCATTCTTTGCAGACAAGCCCAAGGAGTGGTGACAAGACCATCTCTCTGGGGAACAAGACAGGACAAGGACCATGTGTCTGTATTTGCAAGCAAAAGAAGAGCGGGGCAGGAGATCACACTGGCTTGACTGGTAGGGAAACCTCAGGAGGAAAGAAGATACCTAGTGTGAACTCTGTGGATCCTGGATGGAGACTTGAACACGGCTAGGAGAATCAGCTAACTATGAGTTAGCTGTCATCCAGGGACCAGTCCTACGGTTAAGCCAAGGGATTTGATAAGTCACTCTCAGAGGTGACCTTGAACTTCAAAGGTTTAAAAAAAAAACCACTCTTCCAAGAGTTGCCTAGAGCTGGAAGGCCAGGGAACATCTATCTAATTTATTTCTAAAGTTCAAATCAGGGTAACCCTGGCCCCAGTGACACTGTAAGGGAACTGGGAAGAGCTACATGGAAGGATGCCCCATCCTGGTTCCATCCAGGAAGTAGAATAACCAGACAGATGACTGCCAAGAGTGCCTATACTTTCACTTTCTCCAAGGTCAAGAGAAGGAAGTGACAAGTGCATTGTCTTCAGAGGTGGGATTTCCTCTTGTCAAGCTTCCTAAACCACAGTATTCTGGAATGTGTATATAGAAGTCAGCTGGTAGTACAAGAACAAAACGCCACAGGCTGATGTCTTAAAATTGTTTTTCTATACCAGAAACCCAAATGCTAGGATAGTTACATTCTAGTGAAATCCAAATGCTGATATAGTTACATTCTTTTTAACATAATTCTTTATTGATTCTTTGGAAATTTCACATCAAGCACCTCAATCCTGCTCACCTCCCAGTCCCTCCATATCCTCCCCTCAAGCATCCACTGTAAAGAAACTCCCCAAAGATAGCAATTAAAAACAAAACAATACAAACAAAAACCCACCTTGCCTCAGTGGTAACAGGAGCCACAGACATCAACTCAGACACTGGCTGCTGCTGGCCTATGGACCCAGACGTGGCCCTAGGCAGCCGCTCAGACATCACCCTGGTGTCCAGGGGGCAAGCAGGCCGCCAACACCAACCCATTCCTCATCACCCTCGCTTCTTCAAATCTTCCTCTTAACACAGCACACAAACCATTCCACCTCTCTTTCTCTCCTGTTTCTCCACCACATACTTGCTCATGATAATGGTACCCACCTGCTCAGCACCTTGCAAAAGAGATGCTTTCGGGAAGCCTGGACCATGAGAACCCAGGCTGGCCTGTGGGTGTATTTTGCCCATCTGAGTTGCATGGCCTATCGTTACATTCTAATGCAGGCTTTTTCCTGGATTTTTTACGCTGTGGTAGGGAAGGGGAGCAGTCTGATAGCCTGGTGTTCTGTTGGGTTGTTTTGGTTTGGTTGCTGTGGTCCTAAAGATAAGCATTTACCACTGAGCTACATCTAGCCTTTAGCATCTCTTCTACCACTTCTATCTGGAAGGTTCTGCCCTCTTGATGTCATCTAAACTTAATTATCTCGCAAAGGCCCACCTCCAAAGACCATCACCCTGGAGACTAGGAGCTCAGTGCTGTCGTTCTGGAGAGACCCAGTTCAGTCCATGGCAGCAGGCTTTGCCACAGATTCACCAGCCCCTTTCAGTATTGTTGTCTTCTGGCACAAGCAGCACTGTTTCAACACATCAGCAACATTACAGGTCTTCTAAGGTATCTGTTTCAAGGTAATTCAAATAGCCTAGCTTCTGAAATTTCCTAAAAAGACAAGTTACCAGCCTGCAAAAGAGGCATTGTGAATGAAATTACAGATAAAATAGGACAAACAACATACGCAAAAATAGTCATACCCGAGGTCATCATCAATATGTACTTCTTGAGACTTACACTATGCTAGGTACAGAAGGAAACTGAGAGAGCCCTCAAAATGTTCACATGACTTTGCTAGAAGAACAATGAAGTTCTGGCACACGTGCTACGGGCTCTAGTGCTGAATGTCTTGGAGGAAGGAGAGACCTGGGTCAGCAGGAATAATAAAGGAAGGATATATGGAGAAGGAAGTGGGGAACTGGGTCTTTAACATTATTATCTTCTAGAGGTAAGAGATAATGCACTGCAAAAAGTAACAAGTTGTGTGGACATGTGAAAGTAAAATACATTGAAATAATAAGACAATGGGCATTAGCAGAGAAATGTAAATGTGCATATATAAATATTTATATTATATAAATGTTCTTATACAATATCATAGGTGAAATACTTGTTGCTAGAACCTAGACTGATAAATGAAATCTGTATATATGTAAACCCTTAAACAAAAATAAGAAAGGATTTAGATTTTCAGTTTACAAATGAAACAATAAAAATAATGATTCCCAAAAAAAGGTTGGAGGGTAGGAAAGTGGAAAATGAGAACATAAAAAGATGATACAATAGAAAACAATGGCCAAAATAACATATTGAAACCTAATTATATTAATAACCACATTAAATGTAAATGTCTAAATACACCATGTAAAAGGCAGAGATTTGTCAGAATGGGGAAAAAAGCAAAACTAATGACATAATTGTCTACAACAAACTTAACATGAGAAAAAAATCACGAATAAATTTAAATGAAATGGATGGAAAAGAATATACCACACTAAACTGGTCAAAAGAAACCTGGAGTGTCTCCAATGACATATAGAACTGGTAACATAGAAAGGAATATGTCAGAGGTAGAACAGTGTACCAAGTGATAAGGACTGATTGTTTTAAGGCATAGCAATCTTCAAATAGTGGCACATTTAATAAATCCTTTAAAATACACAAATTAAATCTTCAAGAAAAATGACAAATTCATAATTTGAGCCAATAATTCAAATGTTTCATTCATTCAATAACTGATAAAAGAAGTAGAAAGAAAAATCAGGATGAACATGAATGATCAAAGCAAGATCCCCAACTATTTAGACCTACTTTACACTTAAAGAAATAAATACCCATGCAACATAACAGAATTCACATTGCTTTGGGGCACATAAAGAACATTTACTAGAACATGCCATATCCTGAGCTAGAAATCTATATCTTAATAAATTTAAAATAATTCAAGTCATACAAACTACATTCCTTAATCACATGGAATTAAATTAGAATTCAATAGCAGAAACATCTCTGGGAAATCCCCCAAACATTTGCCAACGTTCCAAAACAACTTAGAATTCAAAGAAGGGATCAAAATAGCAAGTATTCTGACCCACATGAAAATGGAAATATAGCAAAGCAAAATCTTCAGATAGTGCCAGGTTATTCATGGGAAATTTGTAGAATTAAACTCATGTCTTTTTTACAAGAATAGAAGCGGGTTTCTCTCTTAGAACACTAGAAAAAGATCAAGATCCGCTAACTAAAGTCAGAGCAAGTGAAAGATAGGCAGTAATAAAGACCAGAGCAAAATCAATAAAACAGGAAGTAGGAAAGAAACATAAAGATCAATGAAGCTGAAAGACAGTTCTGTGGAAAAGATCAATAAAACTGATTGATTCCTATCCAGTCTGATCAGAAAAGGAGAGAGAATGCCAAGGTATCAATATCAAGAATGATAGAAACTACACCACAGGTGTTCAAAGGATAATAAGAATTGTAAAATGTTTTATGTCATGGAATTAGGCAATTTAAATGAGATGAATATCTTCCTTGAAATATGCAAGCCATTAAAGTTCAACCAAGAAATTGATAACCTCAATAACCTTATGATCCATTAAATAAATTTCTTCCAACAAAAAAAAATTCAGACCCTGATGATTTTGCTGGCATCTTCTACCAAAATTTGAAGGAAGAATAGTTTCACTTCTACACAAACTCTCCCAAGAAACTAAAGAAGAAACACTGTCCAACCCATTCTCTAATGTTCTCAACCTTCCTAATGCTATGACCCTTTAACACAGTTCCTCATGCTGTACTGACCCGGACCATAAAATTATTTTGTTGCCACTTCATAACTGTAACTTTGCTATGAATCATAATGTTATGAATCATAATGTAAATATCTGATTGCAGGACATCTGATATGTGGCCCCTGTAAGGGTCACGACTCACAGGTTGAGAACCAGTGCTCTAAGGTCATTATCTTAGTTTGTTTTCTATCATTGTAATAAGATACCAATATAATGACAACTTGAAGAGGAAAGGGTTTATTTCTATTACAGTTCTCAGGTCATACTTCCTCACAGAGCAAAGTCAGGGCAGGAACTGAAGCAGCAGAGGCCACGGAGGAACTGTTTACTGACTTGCTCTTCCTGGCTTGATCAACTTGCTTTCTAATACAATCCAGGGCAATGTGGCCCGGGGTAGCACTATCCACAGTGATCTGGGCCTCCCACATCGACCATCGATCAAGAAAATGACCCCACAGGCCAATATGATCCAGGAAGTTCCTCAAATGAAATTTCTTCTCCCAGATGTCGAGGTTAATGTCAAGTTGACACAATCAGCACTATTATTGCTATGATGCCACACTTGGAGAAACTATAATACAATTGCAGAACAGTGTGCCAACAAAATGGAGTCATATTCAGATAGCTCTGATCTATACCTTGGCATGGGATTTAAAAGTTAATTTTAAATATTTCATGGAATAGAAAGAATATGTAAAAACTTAAAACTAAAATACTCCTTAGGGAACCCCTTTATGACCTTGGTTAGGCAAAAATTTCTTAGATCTGTTGAGCTATAAAGAAAAATAATCGAAAACAAAACCGAGTGTAAATAAACCTTGTGACTTTTTAATGGAGTTGTTAAAACATGCTAACTATTGAAGGAGTGAGCATTATAGCTATGATTTAAAAAAAAAACCTCTCTGAATTCAATAATAAAAATTTGACAACTTGATAAAGTAATGACTTGGCAAACACATTCTAAGTTGTCTACCAGTAAACCAGAGGAAGTTATAATTATCTTGTTTTGAGTGCGGATAGAAACTGGGAGATGTGGAACACATACCATTCCCACAACTGCCTTACATTACATGACTCTATCTTTGCCTACTGGAGAGAGAAAGACTGGCCTAGCCTCAGAGGAACAAACTTCCATGTTTTGAAATAGTCTGTTGAGAGAAGAACATGGCAGGACAGAGCAGACAGCTCAGAGCAACCCCCAGATGACATAACAAGAGTTATGTGGCTTAAATACAAACTGTCTGTGGACAGACAAATACATAAAGGAAATGTGGAATTTCTGTACAATGAGGCCTCGGGCATCCCTGAAGAGAACCGGATCTAAGACATTTGCAGGGCAGCAGACGGAACTGGAAACCATGTTGTGAAAGAAGGCAGACTCGGGAAGAAAAATACAATTTGTTCTCTAGTGTGCAGAACCTCAATTTAAGGAGCAAGAGGAAACATGAGGTGATGAGACACACATGACATGACATCAGAAATGATGTGGTGGCAAGGGAGGAAGGAGGTGATAAGCAAGAGTGGGCAGAGGGACCAGAGAAGGCAGTGAGAAAGAGCAAGAGAATCTGTGTGAGTACGAGGCCAGCCTGATCTACATAGAGAGTTTCAGGACAGCCAGTGTTACAGAGTCAGACTTGGTCTCAAAGAACAAAAAATACTGATTCTTTAATGTGAGGAGTTATCACACAAGCTCATGTTTGGAGATACTTAGTCCCCACCTGGTGGCGCTATTTTGATAGACTGTGGAAATTGAGAGGTGGGGGCCTTGCTGAAAGAAGTCTACCACTGGGGCATGCCTTTGAAGTTTACAGTGGTCCCTAGTCTGCTCTTAGCTTTTGGCTTCCTGTCTGCTTCAAGGTGAACAGCTGTCCCCACTTCGTGTCCCTGACACCAGAGGGTTCTTCCCCTCGTGGGGTTTAACGTGGAGCCCAGCAACCACGGGCTGAATCCCACCCTCACAAAGAACCCTGAGCCAAATTTAAGTGGTTTTTGCCAGCTATATCTACACAAAGTAACCAATGCAGAAAAAGTCCCAACCTCAGCCAACCATGGCCGAAGGAGGTGGCAAGGACGTGATTCCTGCCTGAGAAGCCTGGAAGTGGTTTTTTCCACATTGAAGCCACCCTGGACTGAGGACTGGCTAAACCTTTCGCAGCCTTCTGACCCACAGAGCCAGGGAAATAATAGCTGTTACGACATTAGGAAAACCCTGCTGTGTGGCAAACAAAGGTCTGGGCAGACACCTCACCAAGTGGGGTCAGGGTAGCAAATAAGACCATGGAAAGTTGCTATGCACAGTGAGGAATTCCTGAAATGTGCACCTAAATCCACAGTAAGATGTTATCAGGACCCCTCTAAAGTGACTGAAAATGTCAGCAAGGATTTGAGGGACAAAGACCTGGCATGCACTGCTGGCTGCCTGTTAGGGTACAGTCACTTTGGAAAACAATTTGACAGTTTCTTGACAACCAACCACATGTCTACTATATGTCTCAGTCATTTCTCTCCTACATGTTTACCCAAAAGAAAGGAAAGAAACACATCCCTGCCATGCCTTGCACATGCATGCATTTAGCATCTCTAACTGTAATCATTTTTTAAAAAAAAAATGGTAAAACTCCTGTCCACAGCAATAGTCAAGTAGATACAGGATAGGCATGCTATGGGATATTACTCACTAGTAAAAAAGAATGGGTCACTGATAGCTACCACAGCTGGATGAGTCACGAAATAATTATGTAAAGTTAAAGGAGCCAGATGAAAGAGAATACACATGTAGGTATATCACAGATATTAGAATCTAGAAAGTATAAACTAATCTGTTGTCACAAAAGACAAATCAGCGTCTGTGTGGGGAGGCAGAGAAATGGATTGCCACAACAGCATCACATATGTTTAGGAATTAATGGATGGGTTCATTGTTTTGATTGAAGGGATGGTTCCACTGATGTGTACCTATGCTAAAGCTAGGTATAGTTTACTGCATGTCAATTATACCTCGATATAGCTGTTCCTTTTTTTTTTTGAGTTTAGATAAAATGTTCAGAGGGGATCTCTGGGAGGAAATATGGCTGTTGAGGCTGGAGTGAAATAAGAAAATGACAATGTGACCCCATCAGAGGACAGCATTCCAGGTCCTGGGCAGAGAAAATGTTGAGGCATTCAAGCGCCAGCAAAGGGAGGCTGGGATGTAAACAGGCAGAGCCGGTGGAGCTTATTTTGAGAGAGGCCGGGATCTGTTAGAGGTTTGAATGGAGAAGTGACATGCTCTGGCATGTTTGTAAATGAACACCCTGGACATAACTCTCATCTAAAACAACACGAAGGATGGACAGACAGATGTGAGAAGACTCATAAGTAAACTGTATTCGTTATCATTCTCATCATCTCGACTAAAACAGGAAGGTGGGGGTGCTGACTGACGGTTTCAGGACACAGTCTATCATGGAGGCGAAGTCGTGGTAGCAAAACCGAAGAGACGGCTGGTCATGTTCACTCACAGTCAGGAAGCAGGGAGAGGCGAACGGCACTCGCTTTCCCCTCTTCATCCAGTCCATGGGATGGATGGCTCTGCCCATGTTCCAGCTTAGTCTTCCCTCCTTGGGGAAACCTCTGGGAATACCTTCGGGTGTGCCTCCTGGGTGACTCTAAAATCCCATCAAGTCACCATCAAGAGTCACCATCATAGGACTTGTCAGGTGGTCATAAAGACCTGCTCCATGACAGCTGCGGAGATGGCAAGAAGATTCTAGAGGCTGCTGTGAAGGTAAAGCTAGCCTGTCTAGTTGACAAGCTGTAGGTAAAGAAGAAGAGAAATGTCTAAGGTGATTCTAATGGTTTGGGGTCTGAATCTCTAGAGAACTAAGTTATCCAGCATTAAATGGAGAAATCTGAGCTTTCCAGGTGGCTCAACAGTTGAAAGCAATTGCCACCAACTCTGATGATCCAAGTTCAATTCCCCAAACCTACATAGTAGAGAGAACTGACTATTGCAGTTTTCTCTGACCTCCCTACACATGTCCCGACATGCATGCACCCATACACTTACCACAATAAATAATATTTACACAATAAATAGACGTAATTACATTTTTAAATAAAATACATCAGAGAAACCTGAGTCGGCCACGTATATGATGTGTTCGTTTTAGACTGTGTCAAATTCAGGGTGCCTACAAAGAGGTATCTACTGAGACTAGCTATCTCAGTCTCAGACGTCAGAGGAGAAGCATCTGAGCTGGGGCTGGAGACTCAGAATTGGAAAGGAGCCTAGTGAGGTGGCCTGAAGACTAACTCCACTGTTAATATGTCACCAAGGTGAAAAACTCAGCAAAGAAAAGTGTTCAAGAACAGTGAACCAAGGAAAGATAATCTTTCTAGGAATAATGATCAGCTATGACGAGCAAGGTTCACAGGTCAGCCTGAGGACACCGAAATTAGCAATAGGCCAGCACTGGTGAAAGACATTTCAGGAAAGTGCAGAATGTAACCTTGGTTGAATGGGCTCATGGGAGAATTGGAGTTGAGGAGGTTAAAATAAGTATTGATTGGTTTTGCTCCCAAAACAAGCAGAGAAACTGATGGTCACTGAAGAGATGTGGGGTCAAGGGAGCTGGCTCCTCTTTTCTTTAGGGCTGAACACATAGAGTATGTATATTCTATGGGAATGTCCCCTCGGAGGGTAGACAGGTGAAACTTAATAATGCAGAAAGGAGAGGGGAGGACAACCACAGGAGAAAATGTCCTGGGGCTGTGGGGGCTGTAGCAGATCAAGATGAAGAGCTGAGAAGCCTGGTCTACACCCAAATCTACCGCTCTTGACACAAAGAGCCACACAGAAAAACAAGTTCCAAAGCATAAACTACTGTAGACCTTCGACACACCAGGAACTACACTCTCTACCTCTTAGTCATTCAAAGAGAGATTTAAAAAAAAAATGTGTATGGGTATATTGTCTGCATCTATGTCTGTGCATTGCATGCAAGCTTAGAGCCTGAGGAAGCCAGAAAAGGACTTTGGATCCCCTGGAATTACAGATGGTTAAGGCCACCTGTAATGGATGAGCTACCATGTGAGTGCAGGAAATCAAACCTAGATCCTCTCAAAGAGCAGCCAATGCTGTTAACTACTGAGCCTTCTCTCCGGGGCCCTATCTCTGTCTCTAGAAGATACTCTTTTAATCCCTCTGAGCTTAGGTATCATGTAGAGCCACTCCCAGCTTCACACAGCCTGCAGCACATGAGGCCACTGCTCTTTTGCTCGGCACACCCTCTGGCCTGCGTGCATCGTGACATTAAAACAGAGCCAGGGTCGGGGACCAGGCCTGTGCAAAGCAGTTTTATGCTCCCCATTTGAGTTTAGCCTCACAGTAGAATATGGACCATTGGTTTTCTTACTGCCCTTTCCTCGCCCCACAGATGTAAAAACCATAGAACACTAAAGCTAAAAGAGACCTCAGAGATCGCCCACTCTACCCCCTATTTCCATAAAAAGAAACTGAGGCCCAAGGTTACACAGGCCTATGATCAAAGACGCAGCAGAGCAAACTGTCATCTCCTTGCCCATGAGCTGTCAGACACCATTCCCCTCAGTCCCCAGAGATGCCAGTGCACGCTCCTGGATGTACAAAACTGATTTGAAGATGCAAATTGGTTACATCCAATTTCATCCAACTGTCCTAGGAATTTAAGAACTCTGCTGACAAGCACAAAGCAAACAGTAAATTGTTCCCCTGAGAAATCATCTTGGAAACAGCCTTGCATGACCCTATCCAAGGTGCTAAGCAGGCCTGGGCCCTTGGAAAGAAGTCGGTGGGGAGGGGGGTGCACATATTCCCTTCCTAGGAAATGAGGTGGGAGGGACAAGCTAGCATCCCTGTGACTCAAATGGATGAATATCCTCTTTGAGGACATCCTATGTACTTCTTGCAAAGTTGCTTTCCAAAGTAAGTATGTGTTGCTGGGGAGGCCCTTGGTGACCTGTGTTATAAATCTGCTTGACCTGGGCTAACAAACAGGTAAAAGAAACAACAAGTTCAAGATGGCACTGTTGCTGAAATGTTTGCTATGTGCCAGGGAACTCAGGCACGGGGTATCCGTCAACCTACAGCCTAGCCCTCTGCCTTGCCAAATTGATTCCCCAAACGTAGATCTAAGAGTGTCACAGATGAGCACGCCATTGTTTGAAACCATTCTTTTAGAAATAAAAAGCTTTTTTTTTTTCCAACCAAAATCTAAATCGGATGATGACTGCTGAGTCTACTGTGCTTGAAGCAGGAGTAGGAGGCTTCCCAATGGACCCTTTGGCTCATTCGTCCCAGGAAGGCAGCTCTGTAAGATGGTGACATTCCCACAAGTTTTCAAAAGCATTTGATGGACTCACAGGGAGGACAGGCTTTGCCCTCCCTCGCTCTGGAGAGCTGTCCTAATGTTGCCCAGTTCTGGCCTGTGGAGAACCACTCACTCTCTCCTCATTGCAAAATTCTTTGTTTACTGAAAAGACATCATTCAATTGAACCTCAAAATTTTTTTTGTTTTTGTTTTGAGACAGAGTTTCTCTAGGTAGCCTTGACTGTCCTAGAATCACTCTGTAGCCCAGGATAGCTTCAAACTCAGAGGTCTACCTGCCTTTGCCTCCTGAGTGCTGGGATTAAAGGCATGTGCTGCCACCACCCAGCCTGTACCCTAATTTTTTTTATGCTCTGTCTTTCCCTGCTTTCTTCTCTCAGCATCTCTGAGACTAACATGAGCTACTTCTACGTGTCATCTCCAGTGTTCACTCTGCCTTGCTGTGTGGCTGGGATTGGCATCATGTCGCTGCCCCTTTGGACCTCTCTCTCAACATCATCAGATAGCAGTGCCCTCCCCATATCTAGGGCGTCCATCCTTTTCTGGTGTCATCAACAAATGCCTGTCTCTCTGCCTGAGAGCTGTCTTTAAGTCTGAAACTCACAGGCAAGGCCAGAAGTGCTGAGTCAGTGTTACCAGGAAAACACCATCAGCCAATGGGACTTAGGTAAAATAATTCCAAGGAATGTTGCCATCTGGTACCTAAGTTCCTGGTAGACTTAAAACTCAGGATTCCATAGTGGTCATTTGCACAGTAACACACTTTACAGCCTCCTTCCTTTTCCTTGTTTCACATTTCTCCGAGTCTTTTATCTTCATTTAAATAAACTAGAGGCACCCATATTTTTGTCTCAATTATTCTTGAGAATTTGATCTAAGAAATTTGGTGTCAGAATAGGAGTAAGAAGCAGACATCCATTGTGAGGTTCTAAAGGGAGGATTGAATGTCAATCCACAGATTTAAAAAAAAAAAAACACCTGTCTGCATGGCACAGACAATAGCAGCATCCTAGAGTATCACAGTTGTTAAAGTGCTGTGGTTAAAGGTGGGAGGAGAAACACTAACATAGGTCTCCCACTGTGCTACCCAAAGTAGGTTCCATGGACCAGTACCCATCTATGAGCTATTTGATGCCAGTCTTTGACAAGATAAGGACAGAAATTGAAAGTAGACATATGAGAACTTTAACATCACAATTTTACATATGTTAGATATAATTTTTTAAATTAGACTTACGTCACAGGTACATTTTTACTCTATTTTTTAAGTTCCTTAGCAGGCGACTTGCTTGAAAACCATAGGAGCAATATGAGCTATGCTAATGGTGGAGCTAGCTAGAAGAACTATCAGCTTGAAGGCCAGACATAAGCCAAGATTCCATGTGGAAGAGAACTGACTCTCTGGCACCTGAAAAGCAGACAGCACTGAAAAGCAGATTCTGCATCTGATTAGATGAATGACAAAGCCAGAGAGGAGGCTGGATTCACAGCCTGGCAAGTGTTCAGGGTAGAGCAGGA
The DNA here is from genome assembly GCA_004026605.1 of Ondatra zibethicus. Taxonomy (NCBI): domain Eukaryota; kingdom Metazoa; phylum Chordata; class Mammalia; order Rodentia; family Cricetidae; genus Ondatra; species Ondatra zibethicus. The sequence continues at coordinate 178,237 of PVIU01000636.1, forward strand.
CATGCCAAGCCATAAGTAGGATCATGACACCGCAACAGGACAGGTTGATGTCCTTGAAGAATCACCTAAGTTCCTTTAACTGCTTGGGACCAGCAGAAGTGCCACCTGCCTGCCCATGCAGAGAAGACAACTTATTTGTCTGGATCCATAAAACCTTCCTAGATAACAGTGGCTTACATCACGATGCCTACCCTCCCTAATGGCTGCCTACACCTCTCTTTGTTATCTCTCAACCAGTTTCTAGGACAAAGTCTTCACAGAACTCAGCTACGTAAATATAGTACTTTTATTAGAGGGAATGGACTATTTAACAAGAAAAGAATCAAACTCCTTCTAAGCAAGGAGGAACTTGGATACTATGCCTTGGAAAGCATCTTGGGAACACTGGACTGTGTTTGGAATAGAAAGTTGGATTGTGGGCAGTTTATTGACATAAGAGCACTTTCCCACAGCTCAGTATTTAACACATTGGCAAGGACAGGCAGAGCCAGATCTAAACCACTGTTGTAATGGTTCCTTGAAGCTTCCAAGTAGTAATGGCTACAGCATATGGTGTGGAAATGCCAGGACCGTCTTAGTGCACTGAGAAAGGCACAGGGAGCTCAGAGAAGTACCCTTATCGACTAAACCTCCCAAGTTGACCGAGAACTTGATGATTGTGCTCCTCTAGGATGCCCTAGAGGACCTGCCTGCCTGCCTTCCTTTCTTCACTAAAGCAAAAGTTAGGGGTCATTGTGACTAGAAACACAGGGGTGGCTATCTAAGGTAAGAAAGAAAACAAAGCAGAGAGGCTGCTGCCACTGCCACATCTCATTGGATCTATGATTCTGGAAGAGCCAGGGGCAAGTCAGAAGCAAAGTAAGTGCAATTCGTGATGGCAGTAAGTCTGGAATGATAACCAGGACCTATAGGGACCTCCAGGGAGATGCTACAGTGACTGCCTATCAGGACGTTCCCAGATGTGGAACAAGTACTTTGCCAACAAAGATCTTATTTAGTTTATATAACTAAAAATGGTCAGGAGGGAAAAATCAAGAGGGTGATATAATCTGCCACAACAGAAAACTATAATTCCCTCATCTGGTTTCCAGATCTGAGATGGTTCTTAGAAGCAAATACCATCAAGAATAGAATAGAACAGGCTGCTTGACCAGGGAGCCTGCAAATGTCACAGAAAATATATACAGTAACAGTATTTCTGTTCCATCCCCCAAAGATCCATTGATTTCACAGAAATGAGCATGCTGGGAAAAGAACACCCAACATTACAAAGACTGTGGGCTGAATACGAGGCCTGAGTATTTTGAAACTGTTATGAAAATATCATCCCATTAGAATGTGGAGTACAGAAATGCCATGTGATGAATGGAAGATATCTGCTCCAGCGGACTGCCTGTCACACTCTGTCGGTGGCCGGATCTCTGAGTCCATAATCTAGATGAGTAGATCTGGCAGTCTGTAGAACTCATCCCTGACCTGTATGGTAGAGTCACCAGAATAGGATGGCCAAGTGGCAACCTCCCTGCCAACCCCTCACCACACACTCAAACACACCCACACACTCAGACATGCCTACAGATTCATTCACCTGTATACTTAAAGCCAGACAATTTAAACACATGTCTATAACACCCGAGCATACGTACATGCATCAAACATACTCATCCTTCCATGCTTACGGTGACTCACACCAACATACTCGAACACATGCATGTTCACACTCACCCACACACAGTTTGATTATTTTTGTCCCCTCAAAATTTCATATTGAAACTAAGCCCTAATATATCAGTATCGGTTATTGTGGGCTTTTGGAATGTATTTATTTCATGGGGGTTATACCTTTATAAACAGACTAAAGATCTATTAAAAGTGCTTCGGGGTAGTAGGTTCTCTCACCCTGTCATGTGAGGACTCAGCTTTTGTCACCTCTTTTGTTCTTCTGCCTTATGTCATGTGGGGACACACAAGAATTAGATGCTAGTGCTTGATCTTGAATTTGCCAGATGAGAAGTATGAAAGAACGAAGCTCTGTTCTTTGCAAACTACCCAATCCATGCTAATCTAACAGCATAAAACAGGCCTTGACAGCATACAAACAGAGAGGACGGGGGGGAGGCAGAGAGACGGAGGAGAGAGAGAGAAAAAAGAATGAGGGGAGAGAGAGAAAGAACAACAGAGAACTATAGACCAATTTCTTTGATGAACACAGATGAAAAAATCCTCAACAAAACTTTTACAAACAATTCAAGATCATACCCCATGACCAAGTTGGTTTCACTGTGAAAATGCAATTTTGGTTCAATATATTCAAATCAGTAAGTGTGACTCAGCACATAAATACATATATGCAGGTACACACATACACAAGTGTGTATATATACCACATATGTACTGTACATATATTCTTTTTTCTTTTTTATTGTTTTTAATCGCACTATACATTTTTCTCCGCTCCCCTCCCTTTCTCCCCCCTCCCCTTCTACCCTCTCCTGTGACCCCCACACTCCCAATTTACCCAGATTATCTTATCTTTTTATCTTTCCTATTTAGATCCACATATGTCTACAAGCCCCAGCCCCAGAAACCTAGACAAGCGAGAGGACCCTAAGATAAACTGTACATATATTCTTACACACATGCACACATCAAAAGGAAAAACATAAATGAGTAATAAATACTTGAAGGCATTCAATAGCCTTAGCCATCATAGAGAAGCAAATTAAAACTGTTTTGAAATGCCGTCTCACACTCGTCAGAATGTCTCCTATTAAGAAAACAAATGCTGGAGAGGAGGTGGTGAAAAGGGGGAGCCACACACTACTGGTGGGAAGGTAAGCTGGTGCTGTCACTATGGAAGTCAGTATGTGGCCTATTTAAAAGAAAATAAAAGCAGAAATACCACATGAAGCAGTCATACTACTCTTGGGTATGAACTCAATCAACATAGCACAGAGACACTTGCATATTCGTGTTTATTTCTTCTCAATAGCTAAAAAATGGGCCAATCTGGATGTCTATCCACAGATGTATATAGAAAGAAATGTGGGGGCTGGAAAGATGATTCAACAGTTAAGAGTTATTGCTCTTGCAGAGGACCTGAGTTGAGGCCACTCTCCACCACTCCTAACTCCAGCTCCAGGGTATCTAATGCCTTCTTCTGGTCCCCTGGACACTAGACATGCACATGGTGCACAGATACATGTGTTCATACACATCAAATTTTAAAATATTTAAATGAAATGAAACTATGACAGTTGCAGAAAAATGGGTAGAGCAGGAGATGATTACATTAAGCAAAACAAGGCTCAGAAAGACAAATACTTTCTCATATGTGGGAACTAGATGTAAAAGTGTGTGTATATGTGTGTGTGCGCACACACGTGTGTTTAAAAAAATCAGGTGGCTCATAACAGATGACAGTGGACTAGTAACCAACTGGTGCTTCTGTGCTGCTAGATATATTTGGGGGAACACAGCTCCACGACCTGTATCTCTTAGTACACAGTCTTCAATCTGGTGAATGCATTCTTTCGGGAGAGTCAGAATGCAGTCAGTTGTAATGCAGAGCTCTACCTGTGAATAACTGCCCCTGACCTGTTTAACGCTTCTGCTCTCTGTCACTCTGTAGCTCCACTGACTTTACACACATATCAGACTGGTCCGTTATACTGATAGCGCCATCATAATAATGCTGGTGAACAGGAAGTGGCAACACTGAGAAACCCCAGTAAGATCTGTACCTGGGATGAGAGATAAGCCCTACAAAGACTCGGAGCCTGCTGTATCACACGGTCTGTAAAGGTTCATTGATTGGGGACATACTGAGATCATTTTTTCTCTGAGGTAAAGGAGAAATCATTAGACCTTACTGTAGTCTGGATCTGGTTTAAACATACCTCTAAGGCTTCACGTGTTGAAAGCTTGGACCCCAGCCTAGCAATGTTAATGAATGGTGAAATCTTTAAGACATTTAAGCCTAGTGAGAGGTTCTTATGTTACTGATACCCATTTCCTGGAGTGGTCCTTTCCACTTTCCTGACTGCAAGACATCACTCCCTCTTGCACTTGCTCCCACTATTGTGGTGGGTGTTGACCCCCCATGAAATCATCGCCAACATCGAGGTGAAGCTAGTTCCATGCCCCTGAACCTCCACAACTGTGAGCTGAATAAATCTCTTTCCTTTAAGTGCCCACCCTTAGACCTTTCATTGCCTGGACAGAAAAAAAATGACTAATAAAAAATTTGAGTATCTCTCCTTTCAGATAAAGACCTCATATTTAGTACCACGAGACCAGGAATATTCTATGATGTTCAGCAATATCTGGAGTAGACAGTGGTATTGTTAGGAGACTCTGCTGAGCTTCAAGGAGGAAATTGCAAAACAAAGCCCTAAGTTTCTGGAGCAAGACTATACTGCCCATGGATTGGAAAAGACTGTTAAAGAAACAGCGATAAGCTTGCCACTGAATCTTAGCAAAGACCAAGCACGGGGCATCAAGGAATGATAATAGAGTTGTCCCTCGTGATCTGAGTAGTTGAAACCCACCAAGCCATAAGTTGCATGAACACCAGAGCATTCTACCATCTAATAGCTGAGATCAGGCACAAACAAATCCAAAGAATACAAAGAAACCAAGTGTGTGTGTCTGCTCATACCTATAGTGAGTGTGTGTGTCTGCTCATACCTATAGTGAGTTCCCTTTCATCGGCTGAGGGAGAAGGAAATACCTGCTCATGGGTCAGATAAGTTGACTCTATGCACGAAAATGAACAATTGTCTCTCTAGAGCCTGAGACAGGGGCGGCCCTGAAAGTCAGCAGAGAAAGGAAAATCTCCCTGTGGAGAAAGCCTAGATCTCTTCAGCTGCCCACCAATATGATCTGGTCTGGGGAGGAGCCCGAAGTCACCTTCACATATTCATAAGCAATAGTAAATTCTTAGCTGGATATAACCAAAAGCTTGAAAGGAGCAATATTGAAATATGAGGACAATATATGGCCCATTCTCAATGGTCACAAAAAACATCCCATAGAAGAAGTATTGGATGACCTGTCCAAAGGGATATGGGGCGGGGGACATTTCAGAGTCAGGTCAAAACCCAGTGCAAGGGAATCTCCCAAGAATCTACAAGGATGACCTCAGCTAAAGACTCCTAGCAATAGTGGACACAGCCTGAACTGTCCACCTCCTGTGACAAGGTTAGTGCCTAGCCAAACTGTCATCAGAGAGGCTTCATCCAGCAACTGGTGGCAACAGATGCAGACCAAACATTAGGCAGAGTTCAGGGAATCCTGTAGAAGAGGGGGAGAAAGGGTTGTAAGAGCTAGGGGGATCAAAGACACCACAAGAAAACTCAGGAAATTAACTAAGCTGGGTTCACAGAACCCAGAGACTGAACCAACAACCCGGGAGCCTGCATGGGACTGACCTAGGCCCTCTGCATGTATGTGACATTTGGGTAACTTGATCTTCTTGCAGGACTTCTAACAGTGGAAGCAAGGCTGTCTCTGACTCTTTTACTGGTTTTCAGGACCCTATTCTTCATAATGGGTCACCTTGCCCAGTCTTAATACAAGAGGAGGTTTTTAGTCTTACTGCAACTTGATATGCCATGTTTTATTGATATCCATGGGAGGCCTGCCCTTTTCTGAATAGAAATGGAGGAGGAAAGGATGGTAGGGGATACAGAGGGGAGATGCAGAGAGGGACTGAGAGGAGAGGAGGGAGAGGAAACTATGGCCAGGGTGTAAAACAAACAAATTTATTTTTTTAGAAAGTGTTGGACAACCAAACAGGATTAGTAGTCACCAGTTTCTGCCTTTCACCAATTCGTAGGTAGAGACAAGTTGGCAGGCAGAGATTGCCAATGGGTTTTTTCTTGGTAAAGCAGATCTAGCTGCTCACAGGGATGTAAATGGTTCCTTTGGACCAATGCTTAGCTCTCAACATGCTATAAAACAAGCACCCACTTCAAGCCTAGTTAATGGTATTATAATCCTACACTCTAGAAGATGTGTATGTGTCTACTGGATTGGCATACAGTTTAGGAGTGACACTGACTTTTTGGACCATAGTATCTTGACAGAACTACTATACAAAGGTTGTAGAACATGTAATTTTGTTATTGATCCTGAATGTGTCACTGTAGACACCTTATGAAAAGAAATGTAACAGAGGGCTCAGGACCACAGCACCCAGCATCCTGCCTTGTGCCCATTTCTTAATACTTGCTGTTCTGAAATTTTACCACCACTTCTTGGAGTTTCATCTAAGTACCAGCTTGGTCATGATGCTCACAATGTTGGGTGCTGATCAAGATAGAAAACACATGTGAACTAATGGTTCCTTTCTGATATTGCAGCCTCAAGAACTAAAATGCACAGGTCTGAAAATCAAGGGCTGAAAGAAGAGGTAGCCCATCTCCCCGCCACTCCCAAAATCACTGGAAGGCCGGGGGTCTCCTGGCTCTGGCCTTTGGTATCTGATGAGTCTGAGTTCAGAGCACAGGAATACCTCAAACAGGGCCCAGAGGAAAAAGCTCCTCCATCAGTGTGAAAGTGGTCCTATGTACTTTGGGCCTCCTCCTGCTCATGTGCCAGCAGACACAGAAAGAAGTAGGGAAGGAAAGTACCACAGCCATAAGCAGGATTTCTACTACATCAAAGGGACAGAAGAGCATGTCTGACACTTGAGCAATTTCCTGGGGGCACTGTGTTGTGCTTCTGGGCTCCGTGATAACCCAGAATGGGCAAGCATCTTAACCAGTGGCCCACGAAGGGATAGTAGTACCTCATTCCTGAAGGATAATACTTAGTTTATCCCACCAGACAAGCAAAGTAGAGCAGAAATGTTGCCTGACTGTGAGGACAATTTGGATTGTTGGTGGAAGAGTAATAAGAAGCATATCAATTGCAACCTCAGATTCAACTGCAGCAGCAAACACTTTGATTTGCCTCACTGCCCCTCCCATTGTCTTTTTTCCGTGCAAAATGAAAAATGAGTTGCCATTTTCAGGCAACAGTGAGGCTATAGCTTCACTGTTGATTCACCAACCACATCCCCTGACCTTTACTGCTCCAGTCCTTGCACCCACAGCACCTGTAAAGCTTCACCTTGACCTCCCCAGAAGTATTGGGGAAGCGGTGCATCTACAAGAAGCCAGCAGTCAAGAGTGCGCAGTGATGGGAGGGCACATCTCTTTCTTTGGCTGGGGTGATTTGCCAGTGTGTTCAAAACTCACTCACAGAGTTTCCCAGCAGCGCTAGGAGTCGGTTTACCAATGATGCCACCTGCATAACAGGTATTTGCTTTCCTGTCCTGCCTCGGTGCTGCTTGGGGTCATTTTACAAACAAACGATCTGTTCTCAGTGAGGTTCTTAGCTCAGGACTAAATTTGGAGACAGCAGACAAAAGTCATTTCCCCAGCTTCCTTATGCCCTGACCTTCCTGTACTCTAAGCAGTTAGTATAAGTTCTATGCTCCTACCAAGACCACCTATCTATCTTCCCCTGGGGGAGGCAATTTCTAGACTCTCTCTCCTTTCAGGTTATAATACAAATCCAATTGCTAAGGAACATGGCCATGTCTCACCATTCCTCAGCAGCCCCCAGGGAGGCATCCTTTATCACTGACATATAGGTCACCCTTGCTCAGAAAGGCTGAGGAAATCTAGAGGAGCTCACACCCTACACGCAGCCCACAGAGTAGTCGGGGTCCAGCTTTGTGACTTTACTGTAGCCATTCACGACTCACAAGCAGGCCAAAGAAGGAGACTCTTCCTCAGCAAAAGAATGCATGAACATCATAAATCCAAGAACAGTCCTTTGATGCTGCACCGTTCCTGCACCTTTGGCTCCCTCTAGGACTCAGGTGCCTGTTAGTCTTTCCCCCAAACCAGCAGAACCCACCAAGGCTATCATTATTTCCTACACAAAAGCTTTGGAACAGCTGATTCTTTGAAAAGCACTAGCATTTCCTTAGGGGAGCAAATCCCACACCCATCACTATATTCAGCATCACCTTGAAATCCTATCCAAAGTAGTTATGCAAGAAAAACAATAAATGCATAACTAATTCACTAATCATCTCCAATATCCAACTAAGGAAGAAACAAGCCAAATCACTTTGCAGATTATATGATTTTATATACAGAAAACTCCAAAAAGTTCATGCTGAGAGAACCTGTTAAGAATAATAAGCAGCCAGGCAGTGGTGGTGCATACCTTTAATCCCAGCCCTCGGGAGACAGAGGCAGGCAGATCTCTATGAGGTTGAGGCCAGCATGGTCTACAAGAGCTAGTTCCAAGACATCTAGGACTAGGACTGTAACACAAAGAAACCCTGTCTCGAAGAAGAAGGAGAAGAGGAGAAGGAGGAGGAGGAGAAGGAGGAGGAGGAGGAGGAGGAAGAGGAGGAAGAGAAGAAGAAGAAGAAAAAGAAGAAGAAGAAGAAGAAGAAGAAGAAGAAGAAGAAGAAGAAGAAGAAGAAGAAGAAGAAGAAGAAGAAGAAGACGAGGAGGAGGAGGAGGAGAAGGAAGAGGAGGAGGAGGAAGAGAAGGAGGAGGAGGAGGAGAAAGAGGAAAAAGAGGAGGAGGAGAAAGAGGAAGAGGAGAAGAAAGAGGAGAGGGGGAAGAGAAAGAGGAGAAGGAGGAGGAAGAGGAGATGAATGGCTGGGGATAGGGAGGGTTCAACAGGTAAGAGCACTTGCTGCTCCTGCAGAGAACCAGAGTTCAGTTCCCAGCACCCACATGGCCAATCATTACATCTTGTAACTTCTGGCCTCCAAGAGCACCCTATAGCTTATGGACACACACACACGTATACACACATGCACACACAGACACACACACAAAAAAATACACATTCACAAATCTTTTTCTAAAAACAAAGAATAATGAAGCAAAAAAACTAAAAGAATTCAGTAAACTTATAGAATGCAAAGTCAACCTTAAAAAGTCATTGATGTTTAAAAAACAATGACCTAAAAGAAAAGAATTTTTAAAACAGCCTATTACAATATTTTAAAAAAATATTTAGATGGCAGATTTAACTAAGCACCTAAAAGATCTGTACACCTCCCAAGCATGTTGATACAGTCATATAATCCCATACTCAGAAGGCCAAGACGGAGGAATTACAAGTTTGAATCTGTTCTGAAATACACAGAGTTATAGGACAAACTAAACTACAAAGCCTTAAGAAAATTTATACACTTGAAACTGGTTTATAAAAAAGGATGAAAGAAATTGTAGAAGGCTGAAATAAATGGAAAACTATCCCATGTTCAAAGATTGGAAAATTAATAGCATTAAGAATGCCCGTGCTACCCAAGGTAATTTATATATTAAATGAAATCTCTTTAAAAATTCTCATACAAATAGAAAAAAACCTAAAATTTGCATGGAGTAACAAGGGCTCCCAAGTATTGAAAGCCATATCCTGAATGAAAAGAACAAAGCTGAAAGCATTACTCTACCTGATTCCAAAAGACACTACAAAGCTATTAAAACAGTGTGGTGTTGGCACAGACAGGCAACAAACCACAAGTCTATGGCCAACCAATCTTTGAGAAAGATGCCAACAACACACAATGGTGGAGAGGACAGTCTTTCCCATAAATGGTGTTGGAGAATTGGATATCCACCGGCAATACAATGAAATTCTACTACATAATAAATAAAAATGGCTAAAGACTTCAATGGAAGAACAGTAAATGAAAAAATTACTTGAAGAAAACATGTGGGGAGATTTCTTGACATTGGTCCTGGTGAAGATATTTTGGAATGCTCCCAAAAGCACAGGCAATAAAAACATATATAGATGAATGGAGTAATATCAAACCAAACAGCCTCTGCACCACAGACTGAGGAGAGAGACAATTTACATGTTGAAAGTTTGCTAAACATACATCTGATAAGCTATTAATACACAAATACATAAGGAACTCAAACAACTCAGCAGCAAGAAACCAATTTAGGTTTGGGGCATTTTTTTTTTATTCTGGTTGGTTGGTTGGGCTTATATTGTCTACTTGTTTTACGGATTTTTATTAGAGTATATGTGTGTCTGTCTGTCTGTTTCTATCTGTGCTTTCACATATAAGTAGGTGCTGGGGGGCATGTATGCTCACAGATGTGTGCATGAATGTAGAGGCCAAAAGACAACCCCAGATGTCATTCCTCAGGTGCCCTCGACCTTGTATCTTGAAGCTCTTTTACTGCCCAGAACTCCCCTACTAGGCAAGACTGGCTAATCAGTGGGTTCTGGAGAACTGCATGTCTCAGCTTCCCCAGGCTATATGCGTAGCTTTTTTCTTCCTTCCTTCCTTTTTTTTTTTTTAACGTGGGTTCTAGGGATTAAGCTAGGGTGCTAAGGTTTGAGAGAACATTTTACAAACTGAGCTATTTCTATAGCCTCTTGTTTGGGTTTTTAAGACAGGGTCTCATTGTATAGCCTCGGTGGCTTCAAATTCAAAATCTTCTTGCATCAGCCAAGGAAATGCAAATTTAAATTACAATAAGATACTATCTCATGCCTTTTAGAGTAGCTATTATTTAAAAATTAATATTAATAACAGGCATCAATGAGGGCTTGAGATGAAAAGAAAATGTTAATTAGTATAACCAATATGTAAAACAGTGTGGCGATTCTTTTTAAAAGTTACAAAATACAACTGGCGTAGGAGCCAATCATCTCTAACAGGAACATCTAAAAGAAATAAAATCAGTATGTCAAAGAACCTCTACAGTCCCATGCTCACTATTCACAATAGCCAAGAAACAGTCAACCTAAGTGTTGTGACATTTATATTACTGTGGGCCATGTAATATGTGTGTCTGTGTATTTATGTATACGTACACACCCACACACATACAAAGTGGAATGAGATCGTATCATTTGCAACAACATTGATTAGACTGAAGGACATTACACTAAATGAAATAAGCCACTTAATTCACAAAGTCAGACAGAAGAATAGTGATAAATGAGGCCTGGTAAGGGGATGTGGGAAGGAGGAATAGAGCTTCTATTAAATAGGAGGGCTATGATCTGGAGACCTTCACACCATAAGGGCCATAGTCAGTATAAAATATATATTGAGAATTGCTTAGACAGCAGACTTCAAATATTATGTCTATTAGAGGGTAGATTAATTAGTTTAATTCAATCATTTCATAATCTGTAATACACCAAATATAGTATTATAAAATATATAAATTTTTTAATGTAAAAGTAATAAATGCCTTCAAAGCATATGGGCTTTTGAGAGGGAGTTTGGGGTGCCGTGACACCTGGGTTGGGTGGGTGTTTGAGGTTTGTAGCTTCTTAGCACCACTTAGAAATCACACCACTTAGACGTAAGCTCAGATATGCCTGAAGTACCTGGGTGTGTCATTGAGAACTCAAGGCTCACAGTTCCAATGAAGGGACAGAGTATCTCTACTCTAGATCCAAACATACGGGGAGATCCTAAAGGCAGAAAAAGTGAATCACCCAAGTAGAAGAAACCAAAGAGAAAGCACTTGGGAAGGAAAAAAAAATCCTCCATTTGCTCCCAGACAAAGCATGTGTGTGTCTACAAAAAGGAGGATCAGAAGCAGTGACCACAAAGGAAATATATGGTTGTTATAGCAACTGGAACTGGTGGACACTGGTACCAACTGCATTTGTCTAAGTAAGCATTGCACTTGCCAAGTGATGCCATCACAGTTTCCTGGCTCCCAATCACCTGCTCTGGACAAGGACCAGAGACATGGCTCTTACATATTACTGCGGAGTCCGGAGAGCCTCCCACATCTTGCTTGGAAAAGTAGGCTCGGGAGTAAGAGGTTAAACATTCCTTCCCTCAGAGAACAGAGGGCCAAAGCCAGTTCCAGGTAGAGCCACCAGAGATAAGAAAGACCTTCCCAAGCCTCCTAGCTGAAAAAAAAAAAAAGAGAGAGAACACACGAACACACACACACAGACAAACCGCCAGCAACGGATGTCCTTGGCCTCGGTCAACAGCAGCCCCAACGCACCAACCCATAGTCAGGAAAGCAACAGAAGGACTGGAGACAGTTGAGTTAGGAGGGATAGCTGAGCATGGGGACCACGGTCCCAGTCCTCTGTTGTGTCACTGTGAAGCTCCATGTAATCAGTCAAATAAGACAGCTGGCTGCAGGAGACAATTTTCTTCCACGGCGGAGGGTAGTTTGGCTTATTTTTAAAAAGCCTTTCCTAAAAATCAGATGCGCCATCTTAGCTGATCTTCCCTGGGGAAATAAATTACACATAACACTGTACACAAACACAGCTCCAAACACGAGCCCAGCTGGCAGCACAGTGCCTCTTGTCTCCCTGGGGAAATAAATTCCAATGTCTGTATATCTCTATCTATAGACACAGACACAGGAAAGGTCACACCGTGTCTCCTCCGGTGCTCCTTTCCCTGGAAATTAAACAATAATTGTTTTAGTGTTTAGTCCCAGCAAAAGAAAACCTCTACTGAAGTAGTTCTACACCCACGTGACACAAATCTTCCTGTTACCCACAGGCAACCTAAGGCAGGGTGGCTTAGTTAGGGTTCCCATTGCTGCAACGAAATACCGTGACTGAAAAGCAAGTTTGGAGGAAAGGGTTTATTTGACGTGACTGAAAAGCAAGTTTGGAGGAAAGGGTTTATTTGACTTACACTTCCTCCATCATTGGAGGAAGTCAGGACAGGAACTCAAGCAGGACTGGAACCTGGAGGCAGGGGCTGATGCAGAGGCCATGGAGGGGTGCTGCTTCCTGGTTTACTTCCCCTGTCTTGCGCAGCTTGCTTTCTTATAGGACCCAGGACCATCAGCCCAGGGGTGGCACCATCCACGATGGGCTGGGCCCTCATTGGTCACTAGTTGAGAAAATGCCCTACAGGGGATCTCATGGAGCCTTTACTTCAACTGAGGTTCCTTCTTCTCTCGTGACTCTAGCTGTGTCAAGTTGACCCACAAAACAAACCATCACAACCGACCCCTTGTCACCTTAACACACAAACACACCACTATTAAGCCATAACCCTTCCTTTCTTCTTCATCCCCAAGATCTCACATTAAAATCATAAATAATTTTAACAGTCCCACAGTCTTCAAAAATTCAAACACATTAAAATTTCAGGTTCTTTAAAATATCTAATAGCTTTTAAAAGTTCAAGTTTTTCATCTGTGGGCTCCTTTAAAAATCAAAATTAAATTAAATACCTTCTTCAAGAGGGAATAACCAGGGCACCATCATAATCTGAACCAAGAAAAACCAAATTCCAACAGTGTAAATAACTCAAAGTCCAATTATTTGGGATTTACTCACAATCTCCTGGACTCCTTCAAAGGGCTTGGGTCACTTCTCCACTCTGCCCTCTGCCACACACACACACAACTTGTCTTCTAGGCTCCAGCTGACTCCACTCCACTGCTGTTACTGGTTTTGGTGGTCATTCCATGGTACTGGCATCTCCAAAATGCTAGGGTTCCTTCCTAGGGCTGTACTTCCACCAGTCACCTCTCATAGCTCTCTTCATGAGGCCAAGCCTCAGCTTCTTTGCATGACCCCTTCAGTCATGGGCCTTCAACTGCTTCTGAGGCTGCACCTTCCCCAGTGGCCTCTCCTGGCCTCTCACAGTGCCAGGCCTCAGCTGCTCTCCATGACCCCTTTATGCTTTCAAAACCAGTACCACCTGGGTGATGCTTACACATTACCAAGCCCTGCTGCCAACATGAGGTGCAACCATGGCCGCTTCTCTGTGCTCTCAGAAAATACTTCCCAGAAGGTATCACCTCAGTGATGCTGGTCTCTTCTTAGTCACCGCTAATTTCTTCACTCCAGCCAACCAGCATCAATTGTCCCAGTAACGTAAAAGTTTCACTTTAGTGGTTCTGGTATATTGTTAATCAAAGCTGATTCTTCAGGCCCAGCTAACCAGAACCAGAGAATCTTAAATCAAAATGACAAATGGCGCTGGTAGAGTCTTTAAACTTCCCTCTGAAACTTCACAAGCCAGGTCTCTGTCTTCTGCACTGCTCTCAAAATTCTTATCTCCCAAGACCCACAGACTATCCCACAAAGCTTTTTAACACTCAATGGCTTTTCTAGTCCGAAATTTCAAAGTCCTTCCACAACCCTCCCAAAATATGGTCAGGTCTGTCACAGCAATACCCCACTACAATGGTACCAACTTGTCTCAGTTAGGGTTTCTATTGCTGCAACCAAACACCATGACCAAAGAGCAGATTGGGAGGAAAGATTTTATTTGGCTCACACTTCCAGATCATAGTCCATCACTGGAGGAAGTCAGAACAGGAACTCAAGCAGGACTGGAACCTGAAGGCAGGGGCTGATGCAGAGGCCATGGGGGGATGCTGCTTCCTGGTTTACTTCCCCTGGCTTGCTCAGCCTGCCTTCTTATAGGACCCAGGAGCACCAGCCCAGAGATGGCACCACCCACCATGGGCTGAGCCTTTCCCCCACTGGTCACTAACTGAGAAAATGCCCGTAAGCTGTATCTCGTGGAGGCATTTCCTCAACTAAGGCTCCTTCCTCTCTGATGACTCCAGCTTGTGCCAAACTGACACACAAAACCAGCCAGTACACAGGGTGGAACATCAAGATGCCGGTATGTATGTGTGTGTATGTAGCTGGAGCATCCCAGGAGATCCTGACAGAATCCACCTGGGACCTGGGGACATGTGGGTTGCCCACAAATAACTGAGGATGCTGATGCTCCCTGTTCCCTGTGAGTGGTGTCTGTGTGTGTGTGTGTGTGTGTGTGTGTGTGTGTGTGTGTGTCCAGAACAGCGTGAGTTCACAGCTTTCCCTCCACGCTTGGGGCCAGTCAAGAGTACTATTGAAACTCTACCACGTTTGGAAGCTTTAGATTCATTTCACTAATGAGAAACCGAAGACCAGAGTTGGAGGCAGAAATGGCTGTAAAGCTCTATGAGGGCCGAGTTATGTCTTTTGTTAACTATTGGGATGATATCTGGCATAGGCAGAATAAAGGGAGGAGGGTGGGAGGGACGGAGGAGAGGAAGGAGGGAAGGACAGACACTCTTCCTCCTGTCACTGCTATCTCTAGTCAGTACACCTCTCCATCAGGGAGGCCAGTGTAGCGGGGCTGCATCCTACATCCACAGCTGTAGGAGTAAAATCACACTCAGAAGCTGGGTGGACTGAAGGTGATCTTGGCAGCAGGCACACGGGTCATTTCCTCTACCAATCACAGAGCCACACCCTACAGACCCTCTGCATGGCCATCACTATAGCCTCTAACTGCTCCCTCCTCCGGCCCCTCACATTGTCTGTCATCAGTACCTCACAGTACTGTCCAGATATATCACAACATGCTCGCTGCCTGCGGAGGGGGCGCATCTGTCTGTCTGTCACCACCCCTCTTCAGTTAGAGTGTAAGGTTCTCCTTGAAGGGGGCCGGGGGATTCATGAAAGAAAGGCAGGAGCAATTGCCTGGTGGATTAATTGATTAATGCTAACCAAAAGAAGCAGGGATTTCTGGAGGGCAGGAGTGTGGCCACAGGGAGAGCCAGTGGGACCAGTCTGGTTCTATATCAAATGCCTCCTCTTCTTTGAAGACTCAAACCACTCCTGGCATACCAAGATTTGCAAAACAGCTTCAAAACCATTGTAATTAGTTTGGCTTCACTCAGGACTCCATCCGGGTCCTCTTGCTGCATGAGTATCTAACTGTCCCCAGTAGTGGCTTCCCCCCCCCCAGCCACTTCTCCAAGTGTCTATACATCCTGACTCCCCATGAGACTTGTTTTTATATTATTTATTCGTGTGGTGGGGGCGTGTTGCTGCAGCATACATTTGGAGATGAGAGAATAATTTGCAAGAATCGGTTCTCTCCTTCCAGCGTGTAGTTTCTGGAGATCAAACTCAAGTTTTCAGGCTTAACAGCAATTTAGCTAAGCCACCTCACCAACCCTGGCAGCCCAGTTTAAACTTAACTTTAGATTGTTCATTTTCTTTGACCAGGGAATTGCTGGGAATTTGTTTTTTGCTCCCAGTGTTTGCTCTCATGGCTCTAAACACTGACAATGGCAGCAGGAGATTTAAGGCCCCTGCTTGTGTTTTAAAACCCATGGTTTAGCTAAACAGAGACCTCTGAGAACCCAGTGCCTGTGTTGAATGGGAAATAGAAGACTGCCCGGACAACGGGTTCTCACAATCGGAGGTTAGGAGAAGCACCAAGCCCGAGCTCGGAGACCCCTGCTGGCCCCAGCGGCTGCAGAGGTCAACCCACTTCAACTGTGCCTGGCGGAGCTCCTGGGTAAAGGAGCTGTTCTTGTCCTGCTGCTGACACACTTGCTCCAGGGAAACTCAGTCTATCCTTCCTGATCAGCTCTGAGCTGTGAGTCCCCAGGGAATGGGTGGTGGGGGGAGAAGTCACAGCTAGAGGAGGGATGTCCTTTCCTGTGGAAGTCTAGAGCAAGTCGGCGAAGCAGGCTTCCTGTAACACCTTCTACCGTGTCTGTCATGACACCCTCTCTTCACTTCTAGGCTCAGGATAAGAGGGCAGGAGACAGGAAGCAGACAGGGCCTGTCACACTGTCCATCTGACACAACTCAAGCACAAGATTGTATCTCAAAACAGAACTGGATGAGACCCAAGCCCGGGGTGGTCCTCTAAACCCATCCACTCTGTGCATTCGCTCAGTGCCAGGCTCTGAGGTTACCATGGAAGCCAGTGGTCCAAGTCTTACCCTCACAGAGCCCACTCTCTAGAAACCAACTATAGCAAATCTGTGTGACCAGTCTCTTAGTGAAGAAGACAGGGTGCTGTGGGACTCATGAGGAGGATTTAGAAGTCCAGATCCCTGTTCATAAACCAAGTAGGTGGCTAAGCGCTCTGCAACATGGTGCGAGGCTACACTTGAGCACGGGAAGATGACACACCTAAGGTAGCTTCCAGGTCCTCACTTACCAGCCACATGACCTTAGGTGAGTAGCTTATTTCTCTAGCCCCTAGTTTCTTCCTTTGAAAGGAAGATAGAGAAATTGAAAGTACCTACTTGTGACAATGAATTTTGGTTGTCAATTGGATTGGATCCAGGATCGACGAAGATGTAAGTTGTTGGCCACACCTATAAGGGACTTTCTGGAACTTGCTATCTGAAATGGGAAGACAAACCCTGAATGTGAACACCCAGACAAATGGAGATTCAAGGCAAAAGAGTTTATTTTTGCTTCATTGTTTTTGTGTCTCTCCAGCAAGTTCATCTACGCTGCTGCTGCTGCTGCTGCTGCTGCTGCTGCTGCTGCTGCTGCTGCTGCTGCTGCTGCTGCTACATTTCTTCACTGATATTGGAACCCGGGTTTCTGCAGCATCCCAATGTAGACTGATGACTTCTGGCTCTCCAGGAGTCCCCTGGGTCTTCAGCACCAATGTGGAGCCACTGAGAGGCCCAGCCTCACAGACTGAGAAGCTCTCCAGTGTGAAGACCACCACTATTGGACTCTCTGCACCTTATCATGTAAGCTGATTGTTTTAGTCAGGGTTTCTACTGATATGAGACACACCATGGCCAAAAGCCACTCAAGGAGGAAAGGGTTTGTTTCTTCTTACAATGCACAGGTCACACTCCATCGCTGAAGGAAGTCGGAGTAGGAACTCGAAGCAGGAACCTAAGCAGAAGACACGGAGGAATGCTGCTGACTTAGCTGGCTTGCTCAGCCTGCTTTCTTAGACCAGTGCCACAACCCACAATGTCCCCGGGCCCTCTCACATCAGTCACCAGTTAAGAAAATGTCCTGCGGGTTTGCTTGCCTAGAGGCCAGTCTTACAAAGACATTTTCTCAATTGTGGGTCCCTCTTCTCAGCTAACTCTAACTGTGTCAAGTTGACAAAAATAAAACAAAACAAAAAACACCTAGGCTAGAAACCAATGTAATGAACCTCTTTTCTTTTCAATATATAGCCCTTCTATCAGTTCTGTTCTTCTCCAGAACCCTAAACAATACATTATCTCATGCACGAGTCAATAAACGTGTCTACCTTCTTTCTGCGTTGCTTCTTGCCATAGCTGGCAATCTTTTTTGAGAAAATGGTGATCATTTTCAATGGTGGTATTGTTGCTATTGCCGCTGATAATAACAACAGTATTAATGGGGCTGTCCTTAGCGTCTGAAAACTCTCTCAGCAACTACTCTAGGATAGGACAACCTGGCAGGATAGGTAGGAGAAAGGGCAAGGAACTGAAAAAGTCACTCATCTAAATCACTGGGAATATTTGCTATGTCCCTAGGGGCACTTGGCATAAGATGTTGTCTGGGGGTCCACTTCTGAGACATAGGGAACAGGATCAGAATAAGGTTTTGCTGTAAGGCTTACAATACAGAATATTTCAAAAGTGCTTCCAACTTATGGTCAGGACTAGGTCTGGAGATTAGGAGACTAACGTATGAGAGATCCAATATCCACAACTATGGGAGAAGGAAGAGCATAGAGAGAGAACCCTGATGAGAAAAGTGGGCACACAGCTTGGCATAGCATCAAGATGGGAGGTAGACACCAACTTCAAGCCACACAGCCTTGGCAAGGACCTGTGTTCTATGGCTTTAACCTATTCCGAGTTGGGAGCAATTCCAAAGTCTGACTTACTTCTTCCCTTAGGACAATCCACATACACATATTGCATGAAGTTCAGGTCCTGAAGGGCTCCACAAGGGTACTGAATTCCTCCAGGGGCCATCCTTTGGCGGCCAAGGAACGACCACCTATGGTGTCCGTTGTGAGAATATGAGTGACTTGCCTGATCCCCACACTTCACATTTCCTGGTAATTTCTCCATAGGGATACCAACACAGCAAGCACTGTGACCCCCTTAAGTCTGGAGACACTCCAAAGATCTATTTCCTTTTTATCCCCCATCCTGTCAACACATATAGCATCTGTTCTGTACCTGTGGCACAGGCTGTGAGAGAAATAAGACAAGGGGAATCCTCAAGAGGCTCTTGAATCCTGGGACGAGAGGACACAAACATGGCTCATTCCGAATGTGTCACAGACCTGCATGTAGACAGATGATCCTATAGGAGAGGAGAACAGTTCCAATGGGGACCGCAGAGGTAGAAGAGGGAATGCTCCCCAAAGTAGGCTTTGATGCTGGCTTCAAACTCAAAAAGAAAAAGAAAAAAGAAAAAACTAAGAAGTGCCATGAAAGATCTTGGTGACAGAGTGGTAGCTTTCCAGGGAACCTTGGGGATAAATGGAGAACAGTCACATTTTCAGATGTCTATGATAGAACAACGTGTTGGGGGCCACACCATTGCCCTTTCCAGAAAGACTGAGTCCTAGAACTATTCCATCTATGGAACTCTGACGCCTCACTCCTGGACACTGGACACTGGCTCTTATCAGCCCCGGATCAGGATCCTAAACCAAGCTGTGTTCAGAGTCCGTTATTATTCAGACTGACCAATCCCCAGTCTGCTCACCCATGGAACTTGGGTTCCCATAGCAACAACAATGAACGTTCTCCTCACCTTCACCTTGGTTCCTCTGCCTTCTGACGTGTTTACAGCGAGGCCCTGATCACAACGACACCAGTTTCCACAGACTGTGAGGACAGACATATCTTCCTTTCAGGACACTCACGTCTGTGTCTGGCCACATCATGCCCTATCTGTTTAGAAATGTTGGTTACCCTTACAACTGGCGGTGATTGCCTGGGAGACAGGAAATCCAGTTAGGCTCTGTCCAAGAACCAACTGAATGAGGGGATGATGGTTTTTCCTTATAGGCCTGGCCCACAAGAACTGTCTCTCTCCCCAGAGTTGCACCATGGCAAAGGAGACTTAAAGCAGGACCCCATGAGGTCAGCAGATGAAAGAGAGATTGCTGCAAGCCAAAGGCTGGAACACTAGGCCACTCATGTTTCTCCACAGACAAAGAGGCAGTACTGTCCTTCCCACCCCAGCCCCAAGGCAAGAAGAATTGGCTTTTTGTCCTGCCTAGCTAGAGGTCACAGAGGCACGGTCTGCTAAGGCCTTCTGTGCACTACTTGGGCAGAGGGCTTCCTACTGCCTAGGAACCAGGGAACTCAACAGAGAGCATTGTTCTGGATAGAGGCAGGCCCTGGGGGCACCCAAGGTCTCAACCATTTGAATTGCTCCTCTCTGAGGCTGGAGACTACCGCCTCACACATGAAGCATCTTCATGCTTTCTCCAGTGGTTTCTGAGCAGCAGGCTTTCTTTCCTCAGCAGCTGGGGGAATGTCTACAAAATGACCATCTATGGTGTCAGTAGTGACATATGTATGTGATGTCAGGTCACTTACCATGTTGTCCCTTCATACTCTTGATACCCTGGAAGGTCAACCAAGGACTACATGGCTAGCCACTATGAGCTCCAGGCCAGCACTTGCCCACATCCTCCAAGTAGCGTTGCTTCTGAGGCAGTATTCGCAATACACCTTCCTGTTTCATCCCCTATCCTCACCGTTCCTTCTGCTCTAGACCCTCCCCTGCCTTCAGTCCCTACCACCAAGTTTCATTTGCTAGAATGAACTTGATCTTGGCTCTCCCTTTTGTCTCTGACAAGATGGTTGTATACCTTACACTGGTTCCTTTTACATCCCTGTGAACCAAAGATCTGACAGAAATGACTCATGGGAGGGATGAGGTCTTCGGGTTGACAGTTTCAGATGGTCCAGTCCATCACGGCAGGGAAAACATGATTGCGTGAGGGGCTCTGTCCATGGCAGGGAGAGTATGCATGCCCATGGCAGCTGAGCCAAGAGGTCAGAAATACAAACTAGAAATACAAGGGAGAAGTAACCTTCAATGCTTGCCCCAGTGACCTGTTTCTGTCAGCAAGGTCCTATATCCCAAAGTTCCACCTCACCAAACCGGGCCACCAACTGGGCCTGAAAGAAGGCAAGGCCTGAGAAAAGAGAAGGGAGATACAGTTTACACTTAAATGATAATGTGTCCTAATTATATAGACCGTTCTTGTTCTTCGTCCTTTGTCCCAATTTTAATATTAATAGCATCTCCCTCTACCCTCCAAACAACCCTTTTGGAAGATAAATGGCATAGCCAGCCTCCCTTGTGAGCTCCCTCTGTTCCTTTCCCCTCTCGCTGAGACCGCAGCCCCAAGTATACCCTTTACAGAGCTATGTGTTACACTTTCGCTATGCCCAGCCATACCAAGGAGTGACGACCAGACAGCAGGCACCGCCTCCTTAAGTTAAGGAGGGCCCTCGGGCTATGGTGACTATGATCTGCCCACATTGCTGAATTTGTTAGCAAGACTCCAACTATTCAAGAGCTCTTCTGCCATATCGCCTTTACGACCACAGCCACCCTATCAACTGTAGTCTGGGACAGTCCCTTGGGAAGGATCTGTAGTATATGCCATTGCTCTAGAATTATTCTGTGCAAATTGGACTATCTTGCTTCAGGATGTTAATAAAGAGTCCAGAAGCCATGCCCTCTCCTTTGCTTGTCCGAGATACAAATGATCTGCTTATACAATATTTGAAGAATCAATCCAGACATGACTGAGTCATGCAGCTTTGGAGGACTCTGCAGAAGTCACACTCACCATGATAAAGGAGAAAGGCTCTCTGCAAATCTTAGCATTTGACTCTTCTGCCATGTCCAATCCAGGCTTCCTGGGCCAAGGTCATGTATGGAAAGGACCCTTACCAGCAAATAATATAAAAACCCACATCACAGATGGGCTTCCAAAAAGATGAGGGGCTTGGCAAGGATCAGGTGGACCTAGGAGAAAGGCCCCAGCCTCTAATCCAAACTCATGCAAAGGTCCCAAACATAGGCTATTTTTGAATTGTTGGCATCAACTTTGGGAAGCAGGACCAGTGATATCTGCCCTTGGCATGAAAAAGAATTGATATGGTGAAACAATGTGTAGCCTCCCAGCTTTCCTGGCTAAATTTCTACCAAGTATGATACATTGGGCAGCTCTCTTCCCAAGAATGCTAAAGCCTGTCAGCACTGCCCAGTGTATAAGCAACTCAAGCTGTAGTTGTAAGTTTAAATTTTTTAGTAGCCACACTATAGGAGGAAAAACAAATGAATTCATCTAAGATATATCATTGAATGTAATATAAACAACAGATTATCCTTTCAACATATAGTGAATACAAATATTTGAATGAGGAATTTTTATTCTTTACTGACTTGGCTTTGAAATCTGTTATCTATTTTATATCTTCAGCATATGAAAAGTGACATTAGTCACCTTTCAATTGCTCAGTAATCACGACATGGTGAAGTGGTCACCATAACAGATGTGATACAAGGCTGTATATTCTAAAGGTCCCTTCTAGTTTAGGTGACCTGTGAGCTCATGATCATGTATCTATACATCATTTAGGACCAGATTCTCCATCCCCAAGTTCTGCCCATCAGCTCACCAGAAGGCACAATACTACTCCCTGTACTGCCAATGTCCTCACATTGTCCTTGAGCCAATAATCTCAGAATATCAGATTTAAACCTCCTCAACTTCCTCCTAAGCTACAGGGCCCTACCTCATTGCCTCTCCCCATCCAGCATGTGAGCCTGACTTCCAGGGACAGAATTACCCCACTGCCCACACCTTAGCAGGGACAGAGAAGAAAGAGACCATCTTCGTGTTGGGCAATTTTGCAAGCGTTTGCTTCACACACAGCATGACGCCAGCATGATGGACTCCAAGCCCATCTGAAGACTCCAAGGAGAGCTGGATGATAGTAACACTTGCTCTTCAGACCCTAGCCACAATGAGCATGAGATAAACAACTGAAGGACAAAGTAAAACAACCAAACAATCCACATTAAAGTGTTAAGTTGAATACTGCACCATCAGACTGCCGTATCAGTCGGGGGTCTCAGCAGGAAACAGATGGTGTACTCAAGCTGGGTAATTGAGGAGAGTTTAATGAGAGTCCTATTTTAGAATAAGTGGGAAGGGCTTAGGGAAAGAACAAGGGATAATATCCAGGTTTGAAAAGACCAATTAGAAGAGACACCGCTGAAGTCAGAGAGAACGTCTATGTAGAGAGATTCACTTAGCAAAACTGCTGAAACCTGAGGATAACCCAAGTTGAGGGAGACTAAAAGGAGCTCTCCCAGCTCTTTCTCTCTCTCCTCCCACCCCAACCTCCCTCCCCAGCTGCTTCGTTCCATTGACTAAGCCCAAACTGAATCCAAAAGTCCCAGGAGCCCATAGACCCTCCCAGAGCACAGAGCAGGACAGAAAAAGACATGAAGAGGCCAAACGAAGATCCCACCCCAGCCCGAGGAGTCATATGAGAACATCACGGTGACAATCCTTAGGGGTGGGGGGTTGAAAGTCTAGATCTGAGTCTTAGAAAATGAGGGGCTTCAAAGAGATAAGGACAGAAAGAAAGGGTCAAGTGAACTTGAGTGAAGTGAAAGAGTTGGGAGTGTGTGTGTGATTGCAGGGGTGGAGCGGCCATGGAGGTTGAGTGGCCTGTGGAGGTGAGGCAGCCTACAGAGGTAGAGTGGCCTGTGGAGGTGGGGGTGGCCTTCAGAGCTGGGGTGGCCTTCAGAAGTAAAGTGCCCTGTGGAGTTAGGGTGGCCTTCAGAGGTGGGGCAGCCTTTGGAGATAGGGTGGCCTTCAGAGATGGGCAGCCTTTGGAGATGTGCTGGCCTGTGGAGGTGGGGTGGCCTTCAGAGATGAGACGGCCTGCAGAGACAGGGTGGTCATGATGAATCTCTGCAGAAACATAAGGCTTCCTTCTCTCTCCTTCTCCAAGTTATTGACATATTAGGGGGTCCCTTCTGGAAAAGTTGAACTTAGCAACCTGAAAGATTGAAAAAGAACTCAGCCCCTAAGAGAAGACGAGCCCTTAAAGGAGAACAGAGAAGGCTTTGTTTGTGGTTCTTGAAGTCTGGGCAGTAGAGCAGAGCAGGTGTTCTGAGGACTGGGGAAGACCCTCGTAATCTATCACAGAAGAATGAACACCTCCACTTCCTAGATGAAGTCGGGAGCAAAAAGGTCCAGCAGGGTTAGAGCAGCAACTAGAAATGCCATGACAAAGAGGTGGCATCAGATATAAGATGATCTCATTGGACGTATGAAAGGACAGAGAAAGAAATGGCAAACATGGTGCAGTCAAATGGGGGCACTGTATACGGTTATATGTGTTTTATGAATCCATGATTCGGTCATACCCACAACATAGAAACAGAAATTGAGATTCAAAGTGTTAAGTAATTTTTTTCCAGGTCAAAGAATCATCAAGTAAAATAGAACAAGGAACCAAATTCTAAATCTTTTTGTATTTCCCACATTTTGATGAGAGCAAACTGAATGCCAGAAACAAAAAGGCCTGGTTATATGTGCTTGCTGAGAAAAGAAGAGTCCTGAGGAATCACGACATCACTGTCACCAGCATCCAGAGGCTGACTTGGAACTGCAGACACCAGGTGACAGTTCAAAGAACTGTGACCTGGAAAGACCAATGAGCAAGTCTCTTGGCAAAAGCTGGGCATGAACTGATGTCAGGTTTCCACAGAGGCCATGTGGCATCTCTTAGAAACTTTGGCCCATTCTATTCTGCCAGTCCTCCTCTTTGTCAGGTCATATAGGGAGCAGCCACTATTCCCCAAGTCTAGAACTACAATCAAAATCTCATCCCATGCATGAAAAAAATTTCAACTAGACATCCAAGGCTATATTTAGTCTGTGTGTCCTGCCAGGCCTTCTCTGCTGGATAACAATAAAATGAGAAGTAGACTCCAGGCCAATAACCCAGACATCAAGCATGAAGACGTAGTGACAGATGACATCCATGTTCTACCCAAGTTCATTACAGTTTTATCTTCCCTCTAGAGCAGAATGTTTGTTAGGATGGCCTTTCCCATTTGTAATATTTTCAGTGTGACAATCCAGATCATTATTCCTTATTTAGGCCATGTCTGCCACATAAAACCACCAGATGGTAGAAGGGTCAGTGGTGTTCTTAGTGGCCTCGTGACTGATGCAGCCAATATGTTTTGTTGGAGTCAATGTGATTTGGTGCTTAAGGATAGGAGACAGGAGGTGGATGGTGACAACAATGAAAACCAATGATGGCCTAAACAGCAGTTCCTATAAAGCACTAATAAATTACAGTTAGGGATCAGCCCTGAGGTGGGTCTGCCTTGCCATGCATCATACGTGAAATGTACATCTGAATCACAAGTTGGGGTGAATGGCTCAGACCCAAAAAAAAAGTTTGCCTTATAAGCATGAGGAGCTAAGTTTGATCCCCAAAACTCATGTTAAAAAGAACTAAGCGTGGTGACACATAATTGTAATCCTAGGACTGGGGAGGTAGAAACAGGCATGTCCCTGGAGGAAAGAAAGAGACCCCTAGTGCTCTTTGGACAGCCATCCTAGCTGAATGGGCAAGCACCAGGCTAACGAGAGACCCTGTCTCATGAAACAAGGTAGCTACTGCCTGGGGAATGATGCCCTAGGTTGGTCTCTGTATATGCGCGTACACAATATCTGCACATACACACACATAAAAAATGCCTGAACCCCACACTGGAAATTCTGATTCAGTAGGCTGAAATGGGGCCAGAAATCAAAAGGAATTTTTAAAAGCGCAACAAAGGGCGGCAGAGTTGAAAAGCACTGGTCTCACCAGCTCCGCTGCCTGTGGGCCCTCTCCCGTTCCCCACACCCTGTTTCCGCACCCTAACACAGCATAGCATGACACGTTGCCCGGGAGTCCTGCTTTCTGACTCGTGGGGTGGCCATCTAAAGCAGAATTCCAGCATCCTAGGGTGTGCTGGGGAAACAGAGAGAGTTGTCACTCAAATTTCCATGCGGGTCAACTTACCCTGGCCCTGACAACACCCCCACATCCATCAGAACTCAAAGTCTTCCTCTCTTTGTCTCTTGTGCTCACTTGGAGCCTCAGGGACTGTCCTGAGAGCCACGGCTGACTTCAGCACTGGTCCTAGAACACAACTGTAGTCCATCCTACCGCCCTCCCTGACCTAAGGACCCCATGCACTTGAGAAGGGACAGTGACGGGGCTGAGTGTTCCCTGCTTGGTATACCCTAGGTTGATTTGCCCTATATCTGAAATTGTCTCATCGGTGCTAATGTCCTCCTTCCTGTGATCCTGGAGCTCTAAATCCAGAAGCCGTTTGCTAGGAAATGTTCATATTTATTTGTGAAATTATATGGACCTTTATAGCACACTTACAAAGATGAATAAATCCCTGCTTGCGTGGCCCAATTTGTTGTTCTAACCTGACACTTCTATGTCATAATCACCCTTTTTTCAACCAGTTATGGCCAAGGCTGTTAGGGATTTATTAGAAGCATTTTATAATGTGTTTTACAAGATGTTGTTGAGGCTGTGGCTTTGTTTATGGGGAAAAGTGGGGAGGGGAAGGCCGAAGGATGAAGAAGAATGTGAGAGAGAAAGATGGAAGCTGGCAGAAGCTTCTAGAAGCAACACACAGGGAATGGGCTCACTAGGAACTCTCTTTGCACCCTCTACCGAATGCCCACCCCTGCTCGCCAACCACTTGAAGAACTTTGATCTCTCACTTCTACAATATTATTGATCTTCAGAGGTGGGAAAGGAGGAGGAGAAAGACACAGACATCAAGGAGATTTTGAGATAAGACTGGGGAGGAAGGGACCTCCTTTAGAGCCAGTGAAGCATCAGAAAGCTTCGCTGGAAGTGAACTTTCCACCTCTGAATCCTTCTCCCTACGAAAAGGAAGGAAGAAGAAAGTAAATGGGAGGCAAGCTCAACCACCGACTTCCAACTCTTAGTGTGAGCTAGAAACGGCTCCTCCTTGCCCAGGGAGGGTTATGTGGAAGGTTACTGCAGACTGTGCAAGGAGAGTCTTAGGATTCACAAGTATTTACTGGCCCAAAACTGAAGAGCTTAGATGCGCGAGTGAAAGCCTGGCTCCCTAGAGAGCTCGCCCCATGAGGACCATCACAGTTGAAAGCCAGTCACAGCTCCATGTGCTAAATATGTCCATAGAGCTGTGCACAAAGAGCACCAGTTGCAAAAGAAGAAATGACAGTTTTCTGGGTCATGAGGGACCAGCTCTGAGCTAGACCTTCAGAGAAGAATTACATTTTCCAGGGAGAGACTTACTTTCCATCAGAAACCAGAGGAAGCGGGCAGTATGAAGGTTAGAGGCAGCTGTTCATGCCACAAACAGGAGTCTAGCACCACCGTCAGGCACCTAAGCTTTCCTGAGGGCTGGACAAAGGTGAAGGAGGCAGTCAAAGCCCTTGCCTGTGGCTCCCATGGAGTTAGATATGATCACCTGTCACTGAGACCAGAGTCTGGAGAAGATTCCCTAGGTGTGTCGAAAAGTGAAAATATTCCATGTGAGAACAGCTATGACTTCAGGTGGCTGTGGGTAGTTCTGAAAAAAAACTGGAGAGCGAGCTGGAGACCAGGTCAGAAGTGGACATCTTACTCTAAGGAAAAAAAGAGATGTCTCTGCTTGCATTTTCAGAAGATCCTTGGCCCAGTAGCCAGTATTCCAACCTTCATTTCACCATGAAAAGCCCTCTGAGCTCCCAGATGTACCCGTGTCTAGTGACTGAGTAGGAAATACTAGCTAATTCCAGATCACCTATGAGTGTCAAGGAGGAAGGAACAAGTAAAATCGTAGGTAAGGTCATGCCAAAGGGACAGAGGAGCCTACCTGAAGGAATCCTCAAAAGCCAAAGATGGAAGAACTTAAGCAACACAGAAACAACACAGTCGTGGATTATAACCCAGAGATGAAGAAAATGAGCTGCTATTGATGCAAATCAATGAAGAATTATTAAGTAACTAAGTGGGGGCAAGGAGACCAATCTCCCATAGGTAGTTACACTGGGCTCCAGGAGGTGGAGTTCCACTCCCTTCTCTGTTACCCATTCTGAGAGGGCCGCTCTTGTCAAATTGCTTGGAAAGTGTAGAATGTGCACAGGGAGAGGAACCAGGTGACTTTGCAGAGGGGAACCTGACAGGCTGTATACCAGGCTGATGACCAAGGTCAATCCCATCAGTGAAAACACACACTGGCAGTGTGCATCCTTGGTATGACGTCATGAGACTATCATTTCCCCTCACACAAAAGATAGAACGCCAGCCTCAGCATGAGAAAAGACCAAAGAAACTCAGATGGAGGGGCATCCAAAAAACACCCCACTAATGCTTGTAAAAACAGTGAGTTATAAATATAAAAAAAAGTTATAAAGTGAGTTATAAAAAAACAGTCATTATAAATAAGGAGAGCCTGAGAAACTGTTGAAGCCAAGAGAAGCCTAGAAAATGCAATGGCTAAATACACTGTGAAATCCTGGAACAGAATGGATACTGATGGCAAACTTGTAAAATCCAAAGTGTGAAGTTTCATCAACAGTAAGGGCCCAACATTTGCTTCTTCTACATTGTGCTGAACATGTCATAAAATAGTGGCCAAGAGAGCCCTAGAGACTCGCTGTACCGTTCTTGAAAGTTCTCTGTAGATATGTTTTGTATTAGCTTTGGAAAGGTCCTTGGACTGCTGTGTGCAGACTAAGTCATGGGAAAACAATACGAGAACAGAGAATGGTTGAGAACGTCAGGGGACTGGGGAGACAGGGCCAGGGTGTGAAGATGGGAGAATGAGAGACTGGAATCAACTACTACAGTTAGGCTTAAGCCCTGGGGAGGATCAGGTCAGGCTGAGGGGTGTGGGTGGAAGCAGAGCTCCAGTTGGAGCTCCGCCAAGTTCGAGACACTCACCACATCCCCATGACATTTGAATGACCGTATCTGGAAAGCAGAGAGGAAGCGGCTGAGGCCATACTGACTTGGCAGCATCTGTGCTGCGTTCAAAACAGTGAAACCCAATCTGGTCTTCATGCAACAGGTCTATGGGAGCCCATAGGTACACGGGTACAGGAGCCAGTGTTTACACGTGTATGGAGGGGGAGGGCAGTCAGTTTCTGGACTAGAGTGCAAGCAATATTTGCCTGAATTCAAAAAAATACAGACTCCTTATAAAGAAGATTGGAGACAAGTAAAAGTCACAATTTGAGAGAGAAGAAATGAGGTCCTGAGCTGAGAGGCCATAGACTTGCATGAGCTTCCTCCTGCTGATGTATCAAATTATCACACATCATCTTCAAACAACACCAATTGTCTGCCGTTCTAGAGTTCAGCCATTAAAATGGACCACCAAGGCTAAAATCAAGGACCCTGCAGAGCCAAAATCCCCTCTAAAGGCTTTAAGGGAGTATCTATTTCTTCACCACCACTTTCCTTTGCTTGCCTGTCATTCTCAAAGCCACCAGCACAGTCACCTCAAGTCTCTCTGACACTGGCTCCTGCCACCCTCACCCACATTCAAGAACCGATGTGATTATGCTGGACCTACACAGAGAATCTAGCAGTCTCTTCCCTTCAAGGTCAGCTGGCGAGTAACATCAGTCCCCTCTGCAGCCTCCACTAACCAGATCCTAAGAATTACAACGTTGTCTTAAGCAGGACCCTTATCCTGGGTATGGTTCGGAATCTGGTGTGAAGTCCAACCAATTGCCTGTGGCAAGCTTTGACTGGGTGGGGCAGCATGCCTTCATTTCAGGACGCACAGGCACACAGGGGTCAGATGAAGCAGGTGCCTATCCCACCTCTGCAACCATAGGCAAGGCCAGGATGAGCATCTCGTCTCTCCCATTCTCATGTCTCTGTCTGTTAAAGGAATATAGTAACATCTACCTTATGAGAGTTTTTTTTTGAGGATTAAAAGCTACATAATAATAACACGATATAAATAGCAAATGTTGGTATTGTAGACAATAGACTATTAGTACAATGAGGATGAGGGGAAGAAAACAAACCCAATGGGGGATATTCAGCTATGGATGGCTGAACAGAAAATGTCCGAAAGCCCCAGAGGAAGAGCCATTGAAGAATAGCCGGCTAAAAATAAGTGCAGTCTCTCAGATGTTGAGTCTGAGGTCTCGGGGAACCACGAAGGAGTCATGTGGTACAGAGTGTCTTCGGGTGAATCACTGTACTCCATTTACTCTCCTCAGAAGTCAGCAAGGGTCAGATGCAATGACCCCAGTCACCACAAAGCACAAAGGGCCTGGCGCATAGCACAATTGACCTGTTAGTCAATAAGCTGTTAAATATTAAGCAGCTACAGCGTTCCATCATTGCACGCCACTCTCCAATCTTCCTCAGTGCTATAATTTGAGTGTTCCCCTCTAAAACTGCTCACATTTAATTGACATTTGTTTTAGTTACTTTTCTATTGTTGTGAAGAGACAGCATGACCAAGTTGACTTCTAAAAAGGAAGCGTTTAACTGAGAGCTTGCTTATAGTTTCAGAGTGAGTCCATGACCATCAGGGCAGGAATGTGGAGGCAGCAGGCAGACATGGCCCTGGAACAGTGGCTGAGAGCTTACAGCTGATCCACAAGCAAGAGGCAGAGATCGAGAGAGAGCCATTAGACCTGGCATGGGCTTTTGAAAGCTGAAAGCCTACCCCTAGTGACACACCTCCTCCGACAAAGCCACACCTCCTAATCCTTCCTAAACAGCCCACCAATGGGGAACCAAACATTCAAATATAGGAGCCTCTAAGGGGCCTGTCCAGAGCATTGTAACCTTAGTGGGCGTTGGGAGCTTAAAGAGGTGGCAGGACCACTGGGTTAATGTTATTATCAGGGACTAGGTAAGCTATCTTGAGAGTGGATTCATGACAAAAAGGACATTTGCCTCAGTTTCTCTTCTGGGTCCTGCACATACTCGCTTACCCTCTCTCTGTGCTCTCAGCAGATACTCCTGCTGTGCCCTCTAACTTCCCTCTAGTTTATCATCCATCTTCGTCTCTGGACTCTGTTGCAGTACCAATAAACAGAATAAAGAAACCCAGGAAACTGTGAGGGCAGGAATTCAAGAGCAGCCTTGGGAACAGGCCTCCAAATCATATAGAAGAAAACTCCATTTTTTTTTCCTGCCGGTCAATGACATTTAATAATTCTCTACAGACTTAGACATCCAATTAAAATTCCTCAGGGGCAGACACTGGGCACCATTCATCTCTGTGTACCAAAAACCTAACACTGGGTGGCATCATTAGGAGTTCAAAGGAAGGGAAGGGGGAAGGGAGGGAGACCCAAGGGAGAGAATGAGGAAAGGGGAGGGGAGGCAGATAGATGAGAAGGGGGAAGAAATGAAGACAGGAGGGAGGGAGGGGAGAAGATGTGGGAAGAAAAGAATGGATGAGGGAATAAAACTATGGATCTTTTCTAAGTCTGGAGGAAGCATTTAAATCCCTCGACTTTCTTTCATTCTTTTTTCCCCTCATTTTGATTGTTTAGAATGTGCTATACATCTTCTCCCACTCCCCTTCCCTCCTCCCCTGTCCCCTTCCTCCCTCTTCCCTCTCCCCCACACTCCCAATTTACCCAGGAAATCTCCCAAGTTTTTAGATGAGTTCCTTAGTACCTGTTACCTCTGCCACTGGTTCCTCTAGGTGCAGGTACCTAAGCATCTAAACATCCCAGAAGTGTATGCCCCCTGCCAGCCAGGCAGCCCATGCACTACATTCATACCTGGGACATGTCTGGGGTCCTGGATGGAACCTTGTAGTCATGAAGAGAGGAACAGATGTGAGGCCCACAGAAGCCACAAGGGCACTCTCTGCTATGTCCTATAGTGTCATCCCAAGGTCAGTGGCAGCTGCAGTCCATCTGGACCCTGAAGCCAACCCAGGACAGTGTGGTTGCTGTCATGGATTACATTCCTGTTGGTCTGTATCATTGTTACTCTTATTACTGTGCTTCTCAGCTTTCCTGCTCTTCCTTTGACAATGATGCTACAGGGAAAGATTTTGCGTTTAATTAGATGACTGGGTCTATGGAGTCCTGGAACAAGCCACTGAACTGCTGCAAAAACTAGGTCTTCCTCCGGCCTGGAGGACTCAACTCCTGCCACCCAAATCCCTGGATGTCACTGACCCTCCCTCATCTTCCAAAACCAGGCCTTTCTAAGGAGTTCCCACATAGATGCTCAGAGTCACCTCTGCTCCAATCCTGCAGTGCAGAGGAAGAAAGTATTCTAAGTACCATTTAGCAAATGCCTCAGTTTCTCCATTTGCTAAATGGTACTTAGAATACTTCCCAAGATTACAGTCAGAAGATATGTTTCTCTCCTTCAATGAGTCTCCAGATCTCTTCCTCCGGACCCTGCATGGGGGATCAGATAATATCCGTGCCTTATCTGGGATGTCATTATCTAGAAACCCCAAATCTCTTAAAAACATACAAGAAGCTATTTTTATGCCATTTTCAGGTAAACTAAGAACTAACAACCTTCATTCCATTCTCTTCTCAGAACCTGTGTTTTAGTCCTTGACAATCATTGTCAACCACCCACACGTGTGATGGGTGCCATCAAGGTTTCAGGTAGAATGAACTGAGAATCAAGAGCCTGCCCTTTCCTAATCCAGTTGTATTAAAATGTATCTGTGGGATATTAATATATCCAAATGATAACTTGGGGGAGAATAATGCCTTTAAAATATTGCATTGATATGGTTTCTCTAGAAACTAGAGATATACAATAGCTCAGCAAACAGGGTCCCCTGAGTGGGTCAGCACCTTAGTGAGTAAGAATCAGCCACAGCCTGCACCATATTCTCCAGGGAGGGGAGGCAGAGCAGAGCAAGCCCGAGTGTGGCATGAGCTGTTTATAATAACATCTGTTGGTTCACTGTAGACCCGAGTTTCTGCCCCATCTGATCCTACAGCTGTTCAGTCTCAAACAAAACACAGAGGCTTATATTAACTATAAACTGATTGGCCTATTAGCTCAGGTTTATTATCAACTAGCTCTTGCAACTTAACCCATAATTTTTATCTATGTTTAGCCTCGTGGCTTGGTACCTTTTCTTGGTAAGGCATTCTCATCTTGCTTCCTCTGTGTCTGGCTGGTGACTGCATCTCTGCCTTTCCTCATCCCAGAATTCTCCTAGTCTGGTTGTCCTGCCTATACTTCCTGCCTGGCTACTGGTCAATCAGTGTTTTATTAAACTAATAGGAGTGACAAATCTTTACAGAGTACAAGAGCATTATCCCACAGTATTTCTTCTTTTTTTCTTTTCAAAACAAGACCCTGAATCTAATCTCCTTTGTTCAACTTTTTTCCTGACCATTAGCCATAACAACTTGTAACCAACACACTAAACAAAGACAAACATCCATAATCCATTTTTTGGGAATGTGGGCATAGTTTTCTAGGCTACTTCATTGGGGGCACTGATAATCTTATGGAGACCCAAAGAAAATTTAGGATTATGGTCAAGTCCTGACTGGACTATTCTGTGAGGCCGGGCCATCTAGGCCATAAGTCTTGAGACTGTTCTGGAAGTAGAGCTTAGTGGAAACTGCAACAAATGTACTCTGAAACATTGGATCATCTGTTCCTATTGGAGATTTTTCAGAGGATCTTCCTTGATCAAACCTTATATTTCTTTACTTAGGATGAATCCACAGCTTCTCATTTCCTATGGAAACAAAACGTGAAACCTCTTCTCTAAAGTAACATATCTTTTGACTTAAATTTTGAAGTCAAAGCATTTTCAAAATATATAGATTGGATTAGTCCAGTAGCATTTATAATCAAATGTCTTCTAGCAGCTGTTGCCCCTTCCTCAGCAGCCAAACAATTCAAAGACAACACAATGACGTACGGTACCCAGACTCCCTGTGTAGTTTCCATCCTTACACAGCTTTTTTCTTACTCTATTTCTTTTTTTAAGAACTTTCTCTATCTTTATTTTCCCTCCCAAGCCTACATATATTTTAAACACACTGTAAACCATTTAGAGGTTGTTTCATCTGAATCTGTCCTTAATGTGTATCTCTATCTTCTTCTGATCACATGAGTCTTTAATCTGCTAAACAGCATGGCTAGGATTAAAGCAGAAGCTTTGGTGGCTGGCCCCACCCATTCCTTGGCTTCCTGAGAGTCTAGCTTTACGGTGGAAGCTTTGGCAGGAGCCTCGTTTATTGCCACAACTCTGTGGCATTTCTAGGTGCATGTCACCACCAAGAAGCATGCCACTGGCTGCTCATGAACACCATTTAAGTGATTGGTGGCCTGGCCTCTTAAAAGAGCTGCCATGCAGTTTTACTGCTAATGCTGAGTCAGGAAGTCTTTCTTAAAGAAGCCCTGCCTCTGCTTACCACAAGCAAACAGAGCCTACCAGAGTAAGAGGGTTACCAAAAAGCTGCCCTTGTCTCTGTTCTTGTCTGACTAGAATCCTTTTTTTTTTTTAAGCTTTTTCAGGCTTTATGTGGAAATTCTTGCCATATATTTGGGTACCATTTATATACAGATGTTTCTGTCCTACCTGGTCCTGCAGCCATTCTGTCCCAAAGAAACACATAGAGGCTTATATTAATTATAAATTGTTTGGCCTGTTAGCTCAGGCTTTTTAATTAACTAGCTCTGACAACTTAACCCATAATTCTTATCTATGTTTAGCCATGTGACTTGATACCTTTTCTCAGTAAGACATTCTCCTCTTGCTTCCTCTGCATCTAGCTGGGGATTGACTCTTTGCCTTTCCTCTTCCCAGAATTCTTCCCAGAATTGCCCCACCTATACTTCCTGCCTGTCTACTGACTTAAAAGTGTTTCATTAGACCAATACAAGTGACAAATCCTTACAGTGTACCAGAGCATTATCTCACATCAGTTCAGGGCTAGAAGGGTAATGGTGGTAATTTAGTACATTGTTGTGATGTGATTTGGAGCAAGGAGAATATGGAATTTGGGAGGTGCAACAGATACAGGAGCTAACAGGGTTTGGCCTTGAAACGGTTTTCCTGGTACATGAAATGGCATTCACAGACAACTTGTTCACTGAATCTAAGAATGAGCCCTGGGAAGACAGTCTCTTTCTAGACTAAGAAACCTCTCTAATATGTTAAAACATCAAAAATACAGAGTATAATTTAGCAGAAGAAGGGAGCCCGGGCAGACTCATCCTCATCACCATGAACAAAGGCAAGGCAACACTCAGCTAGCAATGGTCAAACCAGAAGAACAGAGCTCCCACCCTCCCTGTTCAGACCACTGCCCTGTGATACAAGGCTTCCTGTCCCCCACCATCCTATCACCTATACTGTGCCTCGGCCAGGGCAAAGGGACGTGTGGACAAGGAAGTAGAGGGTATTTACAGTTTCGCTGAGTGGTTTGTTTGTCCTTATCTTCATGGACTTCCCAAAATCCACCAAACCAGATAAAGAAAACCAACCTCCTTCATCAACTCACAAACATATATAGTGTTAGGGACAAAACAACCCATGGTATATCTGCCTTGGCATGTCATCTCCCCCCAGGAAGTCTCATGATGTATAAGGGAAGGGACACAATTGTGAAAAAGTTCCCAAACCCAGCTCACTGTATACAATACCTCCTGCTCAGCAGCTTAGGTAGGAGAAGTTAGAAAACACACACACACACACACACACACACACACAGAGAGAGAGAAAGAGAGAGAGAGAGAGAGAGAGAGAGAGAGAGAGAGAGAGAGAGAGAGAGAGAGAGAGACGACGGGGGCAACTGCTTACTCACATCATGTAGCTTTGGGAGCTCTTTGGCTCCCTAGCACCTGGCAGTTAATGCAAGAAACCCCCTAAATCTTCTTCCTGCTAGCATCAAAGTATTATCCCAATGCCCATCTCCCCATATTGTTCATAAAATGTGGTTTTCTTGCTAATGCCAAGAAGGTGTTGGCTTTGACATAACATCAATTGCAATCTTTGCTACAGTTCCCTTACAAGTTACTTAATTTTTCTGAGCTTTGACTCCCTCATCTATAACATGGGAATAATAATACCTTCCTCATAGAAATGACTAAAAGGATACCATGTGTATAACTCTGAGTAGAGATAAATAGATCAAAAGATATAATGATAGACTTACTGTTCCCAAGCCTTGGCTTTGGAAAGCAGCATCGCCAGGTGACTGTTTGCAGCAAGGCCCCTGCCTGGGGTAGAAAAGGACTAGATGAGAAGGTCGATGACCAAAGTACATAGTCTCCCCACCTCACCCCTTGATCTGCCCAAGGATGCTCCCAAGCTATGGCTTTGCCAAAGGCCTTGCTCTATGGTAGTAGCCTATACATGCTCATAAATAGTACAGCAAGCTTAGACCCTAACTAGAGATCCCCAGACACCAGATAGCCGACCACCCAGAGAAGTGTCATATTTGTGTATAGCACAACCCACTAGGATAATTAATAATTATCATTGGCTAGTGAGTTGTACATCAAAAAGGCAGGATGGATGGTCTAATTGCACTGTGTGCCCAATTATAGACTGCAGTGGAGATAATAATAGGATTAATTAACCTGGAAGAGACTTAACAAAAGGATCTATGACAGCAAAACAGCAGCCAGAGGACCTGGACCCCAGAGAGAGAGAGCTGGCCCACGTCAATGACAGGGGATCTTTGGACACAGAGGGCCCCCATTGCCCTCATGTGGGATAGCATGTCTACTAACAGTCAGTCCTGGAGGGACAGTTCTAGTCTCTAGACTGGCGATGCCAAGAGCTCAGGGGACTGCTGCAGGTAGAGTGCTCTTACAGAAGCTCTGTGGAGGTGGCAGCAGAACTGGAGACTCGCCCAAAAATGAGCTAAGAAGGATGACAAGCTTCTCCTCCCTTTGTGTTACCAGCGCCCCCAACAAAGGCCAGTGACAAGGGGCCATGCTCTACATTTTGATTATGAAAGAAGCAGCCGTCTGCTGAAGGCTGTTAAATCCCTACATGGGGACTGTAATGAAGCTGCTCCCCTGTCCGGGAACATGGTTTGCAGCATCAAAGCTGGCTGACGGGATGACAATGACTAACTAGCCCCTGCAAAAGGCTTCCCTGGTTAGGCTGGTTTGGGTTTTGTTTTGCTTTTGCGCTGAGGTAGCATTGATAATCCACCCTCGGCTTTACACACGGGACACGCTCAGGCCCGCACTTTTTAGTCTGCTGCCCCCAGCACCCCCAAGCCTCCTTCCATCTGCTCTACTCCCTAGCCTTCCCAAGCTACAGGCAAAGGAGACCAGAAGTCCAGAGAAACTTTGCTTCAGCTGTCACTGTTCTTCCCTCAAGGCCTGATGACATCTCCTCCTCTTGATCCTCCTCTGGGAAGTCTCCCTCAGGCCAAGGACAGCATCTTCCAGAATTGCTCTGTATGACCCCATACCACCCAGAAATGGTACTCAACAGAGTCGTGTACAGGTAGCACACTTCTTTAATTAAAGAGCCATCACCCAAGGGTGGCCACTGCCTCATCTGCTCCTCAAATGGTTTGGGGCATTTCATAGGAAGTCCTATCAAATGAATGAATTATCAATAAAAGGCGTTAACGGCTTGCCCACTATATGCTGAGCATTGTCGCTTGCATTTAGTTCTCACAACAACCCTGTAAGGTAGATATGATCATGCCTCCTCATAGATAAGGAACCATGAAGCAGAGAAATTAATTCCTCTGTTTAAGGGGCTCCAGCTGGAAGATGGCAGGGCTGGAATTTTCACGGAGCTCTTTTGCATACCACAGTACTCTTTCTCCTGTGGCTTGTTGTGGCGAATAGGGTTTTATTTGCAATTTCAGTCTCTGCAAACTAGGGCTATAGTAGCTAATGCCATTCACATCAGAATACATCCCCCAGAACCAAAAATGTATGAGCCACAGAGAGCATTAACAGGGAATTTGCAGGCTTTTCTTATTCCCACAAGTTCAGAGCCGTCTCAGCCTGTACTTCAGCCAAGGCAGATAAACTCCAGCATCCCAGGAGCTTCTCTGTCTCTCTGTCTCTCTCTCTGTCTCTCTCTCTGTCTCTCTCTGTCTCTCTGTCTCTGTCTCTCTCTCTCTCTCTCTCTCTCTCTTTCCCTCTCCTCCACCCTGTCACACATGGCAGAAGGTGTGGTCTCTGTGTTTCGAATCTGGAGGCTCAGAGCAGCACAAGGGCTCCACCGCGCACATAGTGTTTATATCACTCAAAAAACTGTGTAT
The DNA here is from genome assembly GCA_004026605.1 of Ondatra zibethicus. NCBI lineage: Eukaryota > Metazoa > Chordata > Mammalia > Rodentia > Cricetidae > Ondatra > Ondatra zibethicus. The sequence goes on from PVIU01000636.1 coordinate 216,284, forward strand.
TGACACCTATGTCCCTAAAGTTAAGGTATCCCCAGGTCTCCTTTCAGAAGGACCCTGGAGATGAGACCAGAAGACTGGAAGAAACAGAGAGAAGGTGATATTTGAAACAGTATTTCTGATGAGGGCCAAGGAGTCTGTATTTGAACCCAGACATTCAGCATTCAGAAATTCAGGTCCCAAGCCCTGGCTGGCAACAGGAGCAGAAGTGCACAGCCCTAGGTCTCTGAGAAACAACGTATGACCAGAGTTTTCTTACCTCCTCCACTGGCCGGGTCCAGTAAATGACCCAGGCAGCTTCTAGGACATCGAGGCCCCTCCCCACAGTGCAGTGTCTATTTACCAAGAATCTGTTGCCAATTGTACTCATTACTGTTGATTATGCAACTAGATTAAGTGTTATGCAAATTAATATGCTGTGAAAGGAATACTGAATGCAAAGGAAGCTGGTGATTGTAAGAACACCATATTGGATGTTTCAGGAGGATTGGGTGAAAGTGTATCATTAAAGCTGCTGTGGAATAAGTGTGGGTGAGATGACCAGGATTGGAAGAGCAGGCTGGGGAAGAGGCGAACATGATCCCAAAAAGATGTTGCTGAAGCTTGCATCGTTCTGGAAACTCTGACTCCACTGTAGAGGAACCCAGACTGGGGTTAGATAATAAATACAGCTCTAGCTTGGTCCATGCCAGGAAGCAAAGAAAAGCTTAAACAGCAGACCCTCCTTCATCCAAGCCCTGGCAGGCTATACACCTTAGAAGAATTTAAACTAAAGCAAAGCGCTGAGATGCACGGGTCTTACATCTTTTCTCTTTTTTAATAATAGATCCGTTTCTTGAGAAGATGAATTATTACTGGGTTGTTCAGGCTGGCCTTGAACTTCTGGGCTCAAACAACTCCCCCCCTTCACAACCTCAACCTCACAATTAGGGAAACTACAGGCATATACTACCACACCCAGCTTGCATGGCTGGCTTAGCAGCCTTGGATTTACCAGTTTCTGGAGCCTATCATATCACAGAGGACAGCATCTTCCACAGCTGGAAGGAAGGCTACAGATAATCTCCGAAAGAAAGGGCCCATGCCTCCTGCCCATAAATTGTTGTATACTGTAGGACAGGTGGTGAAATCTGGTGATCATGTCCAAGACCCAACTGACACAGATAACTAGTGATTCACCCTTGGACTCTATTAATAATACATAACCTTCCCATTAGCATCACAAGTTCTCAGAATATAATCTCCCTAAAAGAGAATACAATAGTCAAAAGCTTTACTCTCTACTGAATAGCCTAATCTTGCCCTAGCTCAGAGCCAGTGAACCCTAGAGGCAGGGTCCTGAGACTTCTTGGCCCACCCGTCTTGGCAGCTGACTCATGACAGAAAGTACAGAAATGCCTCAAAGACCTGTGGTCTTTACTTGGCGTTCCATGGCCACCAAGTGGGGCCTGTGGTCTCTGCCTCTGTGCTGTGGTGTGCCTCCCCAGGACCCACATAGGCACGTGCCCTTACCCATCCCTCTCCTGACCTCCTCCTCGCTTCTCCCTGTGTTCCTGCATGTCTCCCATCTACCCCCTGAGTTGGTTTCCCTTCCTCAGCTAAAACTACAAGATAACAGCATGGAGAGGCCTTTGCAGCTATGCATATTGCCACCATTCCCAGTTAAATAAACACGGGGTAAGGAAAAGGATTATATAAATGTGCTTGACCTCTCAACTGCTGCAGACAAGATGTGCTGCCTCGTCAAGAGTCTATCCACTGCTCCCTGGCCAGATCCTTCAGTGAGGGAGCACATGCACAAACCCTCACTTTCCCTTTCCTCGTGGGTCCCACAAACATTTGCTGAATATTTGGGGATTACCTCTGAGATGGAGAAGGGAGTCTCTGCCCACCTTCAAATAAAGGTGACAGAAAAGAAATACAAACCCAGTGTAGTCCACTCTAGACTAGAGGCTAAGTGAACAGAGAATAACTCATATATTACTTATTAATGCTGCATTCACGGGTGCATGTGATCACTTGCACGCGCACGTGGGCACATACATACACACACGGACTCACACACAAACACATACACACGTGCACACATGCAAAACACACACATCCCATGCCCCTTTCCTCCAATGCTTTAGCAGCTCCTAATAGACTACGGTGTGTGCCATGATACAGAACTCTAAACTTCTGAAAGAAAATGAACTTGAAAACCCAACTCCTCTGTCCGGAAATTCTCCCACTCCTCTGGGAGAGGTGCCTGTGCATGTGTCCAGGAAACCCACTGAGAGGAGACCCTCCTACTGCCTTCGGAGTGACTCTTCCAGCCATCTGCATGGAGGGGAGCATTAAGACCCCAGCACTTCCAGCAGAAACCCTCCAAAAGTCAACTCCCCCTTGACAGAAAACCAGTCTGCCTGTGCTGCTCAGCTGCTGGAAGCACTTAGGCATCCCATCCAGCAGAGTTAATAAAGTCTTTGCCCTTTAACCTGGTTTTAGACAGCTCTCCATGATTTGTTGACTACTTCACCTCATCTCCCAGCACTTTGTCCTCTAATTCACACACACACACACACACACACACACACACACACACACACACACACACACACATACACACAGTGCAGATGTGCATGAATCTTGTCTAATGCGTTTATAATTGTGAGCACAATTTTTTTAACTTTGTAGAACATATTGGCCAGTTTTGTGGTTTGGTCTTGGCTAATTCTTTTCTCTTCGCAGCCGTTTTCCAGCCCCATGACTTCTTGGATGTCTTCCTGAACCTCCCATCCCTCCAAGTAACCATAAAATAACCCCCATCATGTGACGTGCTGCCCCAGATCAGCATTTACGCATATGCTTTTCGGAGAGCGTGCAGTCTGGCCTCACAATACACAGCCCAGAGTTCAGCCCGGGGCTCAATAAACACCAGCCATTTGAGAGAGGCAGCCTAAAGCAAAACCTATGTCCTTTGTGGGGGGCTGTTATATGAAAAGGGTAGGTCGTAACAAATTCAGGTAGTTGGGTAGTCAGTGTTGCCATGGAAATGAACACGTATGCCAATCAGCCTTTTGTTGCTGTGAAGAAATCCCTGAAGAGAACAACTTAAAGAATGAAATACTCATTTTGGTTCTTGATTTCAGAGGTTTCAGCCCATGGTCACCTGGACCCAACACTGTGGGCCTGGAAAATGCAGAATGTCGGGCTGAGGAGGGTGTGGCAAAGCAAAGCTGCTTGCCTCATCGTGACCAGGAAGCTCCAACCACAACCCAGCTCCTAACAGCTCATTCAGCTGTAAATTCATCAGAAATTTATCCTTCAATAAAGTTAACACACTCGCGATCAATCACCCCTCAGTAATGCAACGCCCTGGGGTCCGAGGTGTCACAATATGAACCTTTGCAGGAAAGAGACACTTCAAACCACAGCAGACCGTAAGCTACGTGGCAGATGGCCTGACCCGCTGGCCTAATACTCTAGCTATTTGGTAGGCAGATCTTAGAAAGCAAGGATTAGTGTGTTTCCCAGAATATGTAAGGAGTTCATGTGATTCAATGGCAAATAGAATAATAAAAAAATAAAAGGATATATATGTGATATGATAATATAAACAAAACTCTCTAAGGAGCAAATGAAACTAGTGGATTGGGTAAGGGTGTTCCGGGAGTTATGGCAGTCGAACGCTTAAAAGAAAATCCCACACTAACTCAGAATTGAAAAATAGATAGGCATTTATTAAGGGGTAAACTCACAAATCAGAATTCTCCATTTGACCGGTTGAATCATGCTATCCAAAGAAGCAGCCGGCCGGGAACGGAGCAAGGGAAACGAGAGAGAAGGGTCGCAGGCGCGCTCAGCTTCCCCGTAAATTATAAGAGAGGCCACGCCCCAGTAGGTGGGCAAATACAAGCTGTAATACTTCCTACAGCACCTCCCCTTTTTCTTTAAATAAGAGAGTTCTAAGCCTAATACAAAATTATATACAATAAAAACAAATACATTTAATAATTATTCTATCCTAATTAACTTCAGTCTTGTACAATAAAAAACTCGGCCAAGTCATGAGAGGAAAGTAACTACAATTATCTAGTCTTCAACCCCATCGAAGATCCAAGAAGGGAAATAATGTTACTTGAGTAAATAGGAAGTGCAATCAAGCAACTTCCAAATCGTGCAACAAATGACAGAGACAACTGGCTACCTGGACAATCACCCAAAGTCTCATTTGCAACGTTGAAGCAACCAACTTTGGCTAAGGCCTAGAATAACTGACAGACCATTTTCAAAGGCAAAAATTTTTCAAAACCGTCTTACCTTGTCTTGGCAAGATTTGACAGTCCTGTTTATCCATTTCCAGATACTTGTCAGTGGTTGAGGCATGGGCATTTCTTTGCCCAAAGGCCAGTTTTTGCCAAGAAGAAAACAAGCTCCAACTGGAGTGTCTTCGATGCTCAACATTCTCTCGGGAATAGATCACTGCTACTAGGAGCAATTGTGTCTCACTTCAACAGAATTCTAAGTTATTTAAAAGCCATTTTCTATAGCTCGTTGAAGTGGTTGAAAATTATCTGTCTATGCAGAATATAATCTCTATGTATCTAAAGAACCTGATTAGTCCAACTATAAGTATGACAAACATAGATGACTATTGATCTACAATTCTTAATATCTATATAACTTAAGGACTAAGACAATAAACAACTGTGCAATAAATGAGTATAAAGACCTACAAATGTAAACAATGTATAAGTATCTTTATCAGAGGTAGAAATGTACATTGTAATATGCTAAACATATATCAATATATAAAAATGTTTTATACAGAAGCAGAAGCATGTATGCATACAATATTCAATATAATTTAACTTTGTATCAATATACAAGAATCTATACCAATGTAGTTGTCTATAAATAATAACTCACAAGTGTTCACTCTCTTACTCAATATTATTATTAGTGTGAGTAAGCTCATGCATAAGGAAGAAAAATAAGGATACAGATATGGGTGGACAGGTTAAACTACATTGTATGTCCTGTATTACACAGTACCATATACCATGAATATACAACAACAAATCTTTTAAAAGAACAAAAAATAAAAAGGAAAACCCCACAATTCGTAATAACATGGATGAACTGGTAGGCTATTATGTTAAGTGAAATAAGCTGGATGTAGATCAGCTAGATGGATGATCGCACATACAGAATCTTAGAAAGTCAAATTTGTAGAAACTAATAGTAAAGCAGTAATTCCAAGGTTGGGGACCCTGGATGATGTTAGCCAAAGAATTCAAAGTTTCAGTTTGGCAACATGAATAAACATTAGGGATCTAGAATATATAGTGATGAGATCATAATAAGCAATTTTGTCTTGTATATTTAACACCTACTAAGATAAGATAGATAGATAGATAGATAGATAGATAGATAGATAGATAGATAGAAGGTAAATAGATTGTAGATAGATAGATAGATAGATAGATAGATAGATAGATAGATAGATAGATAGGCTGACTAAAGTGATCATTCTACAATGTCAAAAATGTCATTATCTTCCTAATACATACAATTTTACTATTCCTCAATAAAGCTGAAAATGGCCCAACACACACACTCACACACACAAAAAAAAAAAAAACCAGACAGACAAGCAGACAGACAATAAGAATGAGTCAGGTTAATACAGTTTAATAATAAGCCCATTTCTTCGAAGGAGTGAGAAGCATTCTCCAGGGAAGAGAACATATGTCCAGCTGTCCCAGCCACTCACTCTGCTAGCAACTCTATCTTCCCGTGTCTCTGACATCAGTATTCTGGCTGGTCAGTAAGATGTCAGTGAGTTGAGAGACTCTAAATCAATTCACCCCGATCCGACGCCCTGGAGGAATGACAGTAACACACAACTGGTCTCAAAGCAGAGGACAAGCCTTGGACCACAGTTCCCACACAGCTGCCCACTGCTGGGTCGGGTCCTCTCCTGGGCTACCTTCTGACAGTCTGGCTCAATGAATCGTCTTCAAACTCCTAATTTAAGGTGAACCAAGGAATTCATCACCGAGAGATCTTCTCCCATGAAGCATGATCGACAATGGGGGCCAAGAGGTCACTGAGCACTTTGCCATAGAGAACTGGAAAGGGTCCCTACAGTGGATCCTACTGATCCAGCAGCAAAAGGTACATAGCAGAATTTTCATTTGAAAAGTTCGTGAGCAAGTTTGGGAGCTAAATGAGGTAACAGAGAGAAAATGAACCTTAGTTAAATGGTGGGGTTCAAACCCTAGTTCTACTACCTGCTAGATCCTTGGTTTTGAGCAAATTAGGGACTATCCTCTAAAAACTATTTGCTTCCCTACGAAATGAACTGAATAGCATCTATCTCACAGCCATGGCTAACTGAGATATTACAAATATCTTAGGCTTCCTCTGTGTTAGGCTGTCATTACAGTGACAAAAATACTTGAGCAAAAAAACTTAAAAGAAGGAAATAATTAATAATGTTTACAGAAAAAATACAATAAAGGACATAATTAGGAACTAAATAGCGATTTCCATTCCTTAGTTTTCAAAAAAGATGTTATACCCATTGGAGGTTTATAGAGAACAGATGCTTTAGAAAACCATTGGTTTAGGACGTGGTTTTTCTTCATGGATCCTGCAATCAAGTCAGTCACCTCATAGCCCACACCTTCTCATCTTGTTAGATCTGAATTTTGTTTGCCCAGAACTTGCATGTTGATATTCAAACATCCTGTACCTCAAAAATAGGGCCATATTGGTCAGGGGATGGTCGTTTTGGATATAATTACATGACATGAGGTCACAGTGGGGCAGAATGTGCTCTGAATTCAATGTCTGATAGCATCCATTTAAAATTATGGAGAAGTGTGATCTGTGTGTACTTGTGTATACCTGTAATCCCAGTGCTTGGGAGGTGGGACAGAAATATCAGGAATTCAAGGTCATCCTTCGCTATGCAGTGAGTCTGAGGCCAGCCTGGCCTACATGAGACCCTGTCTCAAACGCAGAGACACACACATATTGGGAGGATATTTGCCCAGTACCATGTGTGGTCTGGAATGGTGCTATCACAAACCCAGAACTTCCAACAACCAGAAGCTGGACGGAGTCTAAGAATAGACTCTGGAGGGAGCACAGCCCTGCACACAGCTTCACCTCAGGACTTAACCTCCATAGCGCAGAGACAATAAATTTGTGTGTGTTAGCCACTCAGTTTGTGTTTATTATAGTAGCCTCAAAATCCAATATGCATTTCAGCCCTGCTATTGAAATTGCCATTCTGCTTCAGGGAGAATTAAATCACCAAATGCAAGACCCAAAGGAAACTTTCTCTCTCTTGCTTGGGGACTATTGAGTCAAACAACAGCTTCACCAGGCCCCGGGGCCTGTAGTTACCCTTCTCATATGCAGGGGGAAACAGCTGCATTCCAGGTCCATGATTCCCTAAGACAGAGGGAGGGCTGTCCCTAGTCACAGACACTCAGAAAACACTCCCAATGGTGTCCAGTCCTGTCTGGTTCTAAACTACGTGCCTCCTGCCTGTGACTGGCTAGCTTCAGCTTAAGCACAAATAGTGGTCGAAAGTGTGTTGCCTCTGGTTCCTTTAAAATAAAATATTAAAACCTTTATCAATCGGGGAAAAAGTTTGTTCAATTGTGTGCTGCAGTGTGTGTGTGTGTGTGTGTGTGTGTGTGTGTGTGTGTGTGTGTGTGTGTGTATGTGTGTGTGTGTGTGTGCGTGCGCGCACGCGCGCGTGCAGGTATGTGGAGGCCAAAAGCTCCTCTAGTTCCTTGGGTGCTTATCTACCTTATTTTTCTGTGACAGGATCTCCTATTGGCCTGGAACTTGCCCAGTGCGCTAAGTTGACTGACCAGCAAATATAAAAGATCCACCTGTCTCCACCTCTCCAGCACTGAAATTGTAAGTATATACCAACTTGCTTCATTTTCTTTTAACCTGGGTCCCAGGGAATCGAACTCGGGTCCTCATGCTTACAAAGAAAGCACTTTACCCATTATACTACCGTCTCAGTTCCAAAGTTTGCTCTATGAAGAAGTCAAATCCAGCTCTTCCTACCATGTTTATCTAAAACATTATTATTCCTGCCATCAAGGGCCCTGCAGAAGACAGGAAAAACCCAATCACCCATCAACAAGACAGAGTCACAGATGCCTGACTTTGAGGAGTTTCTAGGCCAGGAGCTGAGGGGAACCAAGACTTTCTTAGACTGCAAGTCCCTAGCAGACAGGCTAGCTCCAACAACTGGTATAATGTGGGAAACAAACTTTACTCAAACAGCAGTAAATACAATTGTAAAAATGAGAGTGAAATGCAGACACCCCATTATCAGTGTCGGGCTCCCAGAAAGCTCATGTAAGATTATGGTCCCCAAAGGAGGAAGAAACCTATAAAGCTGAAGCACCCAGAAACAACCCCCCCCTTGACCTCATTTGAAAAGACTCCTTTCATTTGCCCAATACCCAGGCTCCCTTCCTGGGGTGTAAATTCCCCGAAAAGCCCAATCTTTTTGGGACATGAAACTGTTGGCTGCCCTTTTGAGGGTTGAGAGCAAAGAGCTCCAAAATTTATGCAGTACATTAAGCGAGATGCCTCGGTATCCAACTAGGTTAAATTGCTTTCTATATTTAAATTGCCTGCTAGCTGGTTAGATGTGGGAGCCACAGCTGTGAAATGGATAGTTCCAGCCAATAAATAGAAAGGCATAAATCCTAATGGATTAATCTGTTATAATTAGACAATTCTGTATGACTTTGACATGGAGCCCAACTCTTGGGAGGGGAGTTGAGAGGTGAAGGGCCCTTCAGGTGTGGGAGAGGCGTGGCGAGGAGACAGACAGATGAAAGATGAAGTTCATGGACCAGAGAAGCTCCCTGGTCACACCTAGAGGGAGCGGATGAGTGCAGGGGAGGACAGGGAAGTGAGGAAGAAAGTCCTTTCTACCAAAAACAATCATACTAAAATGATGGTCACCTTCCAGACAAGAAAGGAACAAAGTATCAGAGACCCCCTCCCTCTCCTCCTCTTCATTGACCTTCTCTCCTCTGCTTCCCAAAGGCCTAAGGAGAGGCTTGGGCTGTAGTTCTGTGGTAGAGTGCTCATGTAGCCCAGATAAGATCCTGGCTTCCACCCCAATCACCACCAATAAAATAAAATAAAAAGCGATCAAAATAGCAAGAGAAACTTTCTTCGGAACTCGAGTGTCTCTCGGAGACACTGGACAGAGCACTGTATTCTGCTCGGTCCCTCTCTTCCAGGCCTTCCCTCTTGTCAAGACCATGGAAGCTGAAAAGAACATCTACTCTACAAGTCGAGCACTGTAAACACCATGCAAACCAGGCCACCCCAGTGCCTAGGCCAAGGGTAAAAGTGGAGGCTCCAGTTGGGGCAGGTGGACCATAGATACAGATTCCCAGCTCCAGGATCCCCTTCTAAGGAAATCCCTTCTAAGCCTATGTCAAGACTGAAGACACCAACCTGGCCAGTCTGGAACTTCAGGACAGCTTTGAAACGTGGATGTCTGTGCCCCCCGCCCCTGCCGCCAGTGTTACCCTGCCAGCCTCAGGACCACAGCAAATTCCCTCTTGAGTCTTCCATGTTATTTCTCTCTCACTCCGGAACAAAAGCCTTGGCTCCAGAGAGGCCCACCTCCTTGTTCCAAGAGGACTCTCAGATAAAGTAGTAAAGGGGCAATGGCCAGTTGGCTCAAGATTACGGGTTTCTTAGAAAAGGACTAACTAAAGACAAACACACACACACACACACACACACACACACAGAGTGATGGGGACAACCTCTGGTTTTATATTGAGATAGAAAAACCAAAAAATTTAGATCAAAGAATAAGCTATGTCCTAGATTTATGTGACTCACTAATGTACCAGGTAATCCCAAGTAAGTATCACCACACTGGGCAGTCATTCCTGTCTCTGCCAGCTTCCTTCCACCTAAGGTATTGTCCAAGACAGTCCCTGCTCATCCTCCGCCTACCCAGAATAAAAGTGTAAAGCCAGAGCCAGATAATCAGAAACAACAACAAAAGAAACAAGACAGAAACACCCCCAAAAAGGAAGAAAAATCTAGAAACAGAGACAGTGCTGCCGAGGCTTCCAAACCAGGTGTGAAGAGAAGCCACTGCCTCCCACTAGGGATATTCTTCTCCTGGGGCTCCGGGAAGACTATGGGGTTAAGGTGAATAGATGTCACCAAATCTCTCTGACTCCCCAGCACCACTGTCTCCTGTCTCCATCCTTCAAGTGAGCTGGGGGAACTACCTTAGTCTCATACATATGTATATGTATATGTATATGTATATGTATATGTATATGTATATGTATATGTATATGTATATGTATATGTATATGTATATATGGGACTTAGTCATATATTTAGGTCATATATATGTCATATATGCCTATTCCCTTTGAAAGAAAAACTGTATAATGATAGTGTAATTGTGGAAGGCAAAACTGAATACAGTAAGAAAGTTTTTTATTGTTATTGTTAATTTACATATTAACTTACAAATTTAGCAGAATTCCAAGAGATATATTTCTTTTTAAAAAAATAATCTTTCCTCATTTTACACACCAATCCCAGTTCCCATTCCTTAAGTAAGAGAGTCTAAAGGCTATGTGTAAAAACAAAGATGCAATACTTTGTTTTTACAGAAAATAAGAGTAATAAGGGAAACGTGCTGTGACTCTAACCACAGCAGCCCAATGGCATGGAACTGATGGGAAAATTAACACATAGCTCACAGCAAATCCAAGTGCATAAATAAACCACATATACATAGAATCTTTTTTTTTTTAAGTAGATGTCATCATGAGACAGTGAGAAGATCCTTTGAAGCATCTTTAGGTTATCTGCTTAACAGATGAAAAACTAATATTCATCAAAGTAAATTCCAGATGAATTTTTAACTTATACATCATGTGAAGTCATAAAGCAAGCAGAAAAATGCAGGTGAGCGGCTCCTTTACCTTGCCATGGAAAAGACTATTTAAGCAAAAGAGTGAGAACTTTAAGGAGAAATATTGTTTTAAAGTCTTGCATGTAAAATTAAAGCCAGGCATGTCGAAAACTTCATTAAAAACCAACAGCAAATTATCACTAGAATAAAATAAAATACGGATACAATGAAACAGTGCTTTTTGCATTACACGGTGAGAGCAGAGTTAACAGTAAAAGAAAACGATAGCAATTAAAATAGGCAATGGATACAGATTGGCTGCATAAAAATACAAATGGCCATTTTACGTTTTTAATAATAATATCCAGAGCCATAAAATGATCATTTGCAATAATTGTTAAAGGAGTGGAGAATGATTAAAACAAAATAAAATGCAGCAAAAAAGCATCCTCACCTACTCAAATGCTCTGGAAAGCACAAACATGAGCATGAAGTAAGGATCTAACTTCTAGAAATCGATTTTTAACCATCCAAGATCCAGATATGCCCAGAGTTTTACTGTCATATTCTTTATGAAAAATTGGAAAGAATCTTAGTGTTCACAAATTAAGAACTCATTGAACAAGCCACCGCACGCCCACAAAGTAGAGTACTGAAACTATTTCATTTCAGTGACAGAGGGACAATTCTAGAACATTCTTTTAGCCAGGTGTATGACACACACTTATACTCTCAGCTCTTGAGAGACAGGAATATTATAGTTTCAAGACCTGGGCTACATAGTAAGACTGTGTCAAAACAACAATAATAATCTCAAATTTCAAACAAACTCCGAGTATAGACCCAGGCTGCAATCAGCAGGGAATTCTGTAAAAGAAAAAGAAAAGATTGAACATGGAAATAATGCTGGGAATAATCCTTCATGGTATTAATAGTACTTAGTTCTGGGTAGTACAGTCAGATGCTTAAGCCATTGTCTTTATATCAGTCTGGATTCTTTAAGTGTTCTATATTGGATATAGTTCAATTTTCCAGTTAGAATTCAAAGCAATGAAACTTACTTATGAAAGTCCAGGGGAACCTGTTCCTGGTGTTTTGCAATGGGCATGGTGTCAAACTACCTTCTAGATACCCATGGTGCAGCTCTTGGCCTTGGTCATTTTGCAGAGGGTGACACTTAATGCAGAGATTCCTAATTGGTCAGAATACTGCAAGTAAGTAACCGTTGAGTGCTCAGCCCTAGATGGTACATCGTCCCACCCCACCACCCTCAAGGCCTAGGGAATATTGAGGAAAAGGGGGCAGGAAGGTTATAAAGCTGGAGGAGAGGAGGGTCACTAGGCAATGTTGTCTTTTAGATAGGGCATGACGTTTGCAATCCTGAACACAAAGCAATGGGAGCTACTGCACAAGACTTATGCACACACATGTACACATGTGCAAACACACACACATACATACACACACATGTGAAAGTAAAAGGGGCCTTAGTTGGGAGGAAACAGGATGCAGAGGTAAGAGAAAGATCACAGAGGGTAATGGAGGTCAGTATGACCACGATTCTTCGCATACAGGTATGAAATTGTCAAAATTAAAAAAAAAATAGTCCTCCAATATTCCTAGGACAGTAAAAAAAAAGAAACAAGCTCTCTAGAAAGTACTGGAAACTGCTGCCCCCTCCTCCAACACTAACCAGAGAGTATTGCCTCTCACTCTAGCAGATAGCAGGATTATTTACACTGATGGCCATATTGTCACTCATTCACCTGAAGGGAACTCCCTGCTGGGGCTCCTCCTGCCTGAATAAATCACATCAGTCATGCCAGGCCTTGCTGGCTGCATATATCCATGTAAATTGCCTTGATTTGATGTTCATAATTGCTCTTCTCCATTTCCACATGTGTGTGAATGTGTATATGTGCACCCACACGTTCCTGCTGCCTCCTTGGCCAGAACTCAGAGCTCCTCCTTTGTCAACTATTTCTAATCCAGATTCCTCAACCAGGCCAGCTCTCAGATCTGCATACACACCCAACTTGTGGATGTGTTTCTCAGTCACTGTTATCCTGATTAGAATTTACCCTCACTCCTGAATGCTTAGCCCTGTCTTACCTTCATTGCAAGCATCTCCATGGCCCTCAGAGAAGAGCAGCAGCATCGGGCAGGCCTCGTGAGCAGAAATGGCCCATGAGGAGCACACCAGGCTGTACCCCATTCACAGAGATAACAAGACCAATGAGAAGGAAAGAGAATGGATGCTGATGTCAAGAAGATGTAATGAAAACTTCCGGGGAAATCTCCTGGACTACCTGAGTTCAGATGGGATGGAGAGGTAGAAATCTACAAAACAGTAAGAGGGTCTCCAAAAAGAGAGGCACAGGGGCCCGGAGCAGAGAGTGTGATGTGAGTCCCAAGCAATGAGCCAGCACAGAAGGAGCAAAGGGGTCAGGAAAGGAACCGAAGAGGGAGAGGTCAACAGAAACCAACCCATAACGAACACTGTGTCTCCTAGCAAAGAGTTCAACATGGCCACTAAGCCATGTCTACCCGAGCAGAATCCCTAGAGCAGGGGTTCCCAACCTTCCTATAGCTGCCACCCTTTAATACAGCTCCCTGTGTTGTGGGGACCCCCAACCACAAAATAATTTCATTGCTGCATCATAACTGTAATTTTGCTGCTGTTGTGAATCATAATGTAAATATCTGACCTGATATGCAGAGGAGCTGAGGGTTCGCGACCCACAGGTTGAGAATCACTGCCCTAGAGTCTTTACTTGGATGCTTTTTCTTAGACAGTGCCCACCTCCGTGGTTGGCTCCTTAAGGGCAACCCCAGGCAACCCTCCCCCTTACCAGCTGCAGCACTTCGGAAAGTGGGCCCTGCAGCTAGCCCTGGGCAGCACAGTAGAGCCGACCCTGTTGACAGGGCTGTGAGCAAGCTGGCCTCAAGAGCGTGAGATATGGCCCCACCTCTCTGCCCTATGGTGGTGTGGGTGAGAGAGAGATGCCCTACCCCCCACCCCTGGCCACCAGTGACAGGTGGGAGAGCTGCCCCTGAGGTCATATTAGCTAGAGAGCTGTCCCTGCTTCTCATCAGCCACAGCACTGTAGAGTGGGCCCCAGCAATACAATAGAGCTGGCTGGTGGTTTAGGTGTGGGTAAGATGAACCTGAGCTCATGAAAGCAGGAGAATTGGCTCTGCCCCCTTGCTTCTAGCAGCATAGGGTGAACTAGCCAGGGGCAATGCTGGAGAGCTCCCCCTGGTGGTGAGGGTGGGGCACAGGTGGCAGGCTGACTAACCCTGCAACCATAACCAGGGCTATGAGTTGACCCACACCATATCTACCCCGTCGATGATCTACTGGAGCACAGGAAGGGGCTGGTCCTGCAGACCCAAAACTGCAGGATCTCCACAACACAGGAGAATGACCAGATATCCAAGAAGAGTCCCAGGGAGGCCCCAGCATTGATGGTGTAGCCGAAACCAAAGGCCTTGGACCAGACCAATGACTCTTTGCAAAGAACACTTGCCAGTAAAGACGTATGGACTAAAGCGTATACTGTGTGATCCTGTGGGTCACACTACAGCTTCCACAACAAGAATTTTCCTTCTTTATCTCTCTCTCACACACACACTCTCTTCTTCTTCTTCTTCTTCTTCTTCTTCTTCTTCTTCTTCTTCTTCTTCTTCTTCTTCTTCTTCTTCTTCTTCTTCTTCTTCTTCTCCTCCTCCTCCTCCTCCCCCTCCTCATCCTCCTCCTCCTCCTCCTTCTTTTCCCTTAAATTTTATTTCATTTTATTTGAGTGGGAGGATGCAAGGGCAGAGGGCAAATATAAAGGGGCAGGAAGATGAATGGGATTGAGATGCCTGATGTGAGAGATAAAGAATTAATTAATTTTTTAAAAACCAACCTCAAGGGCAGGCAGCATTCTCCAATTCCCTGCTATGCCTACTGCTCTGGCTTGTGCCTTGCAGGTCCCTCTCAGCTTCTGGATCTGGAGGCTGGGCCTGGGCGGGCTCTCACTGTGTCCTTGCCACCTCTCCAAGGCTAGAGAGTTCTTCTTCTAAACCTTCTCTAGTAAGGCTATCATCACTGCCTCCCCCAAAAACATTTTCACCAGTGCCATCAATGTGTGAAGTCCAACTTCAAGACCCGGTCTTCATTTCCTCTTTGATAATCCCCAGAATGCTGACCCTTCTCCCTGATACATTTTCACAGTCTTGGAGTGTTTCTCCATCTTGCCACCTTCCTCCCTGAAGTCTTGTCTCCTGGTTCCTTCCCAACCAGAGCTGTTAATATGACCATGTCTGGGGATTCAGTCCTTGCCCACTTCTCAAATGGTCCTTGCTTACTGCTGCACCCTTATCCTATCTCTGAGCTCACAGCTCACATGTCCAATTGCCTGTATGAAATTACTCATGGCTGTCGCATACTTCAAACTTAACACATTCTCAGCTGGACTCCTCATCTCCACCCCAAGCCCCCTGAGAACCCTTGGCCCTGTTTTCCTATTTCACCTGATGGAGACTCCTCCACCTTCCAGGTGCTCAGTTAAAGAAAGAGTTAAAGAAAACCTTTGGGCAGAGAACACAGCTCCACAGTTTCAAGATCTTGGATCTCAGCAAAGATTTTTTTTAAAACAAGTTACAAAGCACTCTAACCTTACTTATCAAAAAATAAAGCAATAAAAATGCACTCTAAATGGAAAATTGCATTTTCTATTATATTTATTTCCCCAAATATGTTTGCGTGCAATATATAATATCCAAAAAGACATATGTCTAGGACATACAAGGAGGTCCTAAATATGGGTAAGACAGACAACCCAATTTTGTTAATGGACAGAAGAAGACATGGACTTTTTTTTTTACAAAGATAAGCATATCTAAACTGGTCAGTGCACATGAAAATCTAATCCAACTGATTCCTGTTTTGCTGTTGTTGTTGTTGTTGTCAGGGAAATGCTCATAAAAAACCATTATGGGATGTTTCTGTGCACCCATTAGAAAAGTTAAAATGAAAAGAGACAGTACCAAGTGTCAAGCAGTCTGTGAGACAAGCGGAATAATCGTCTGCTCCTAGAAAGATGATAATGACACCAACACTGGGAAGGCGCCTGGCAGTACCTATTGAAGCAAAGCCAGAGCTGGGGATGCCGCTTTTGCTAGAAAATTTATCTAACATGCTCGGGGTCTTGAGTTCCATCCCCAGAATAGCATGAAAAAATAAAAAACAAAACACTTGCATATTCTATAACCATGTTGTTCCATACCTTAACATATACCTGTCAAACAGTGTCTACATATATGTATAATAAAGGAAGCATACAAGGACGTTTGGGGGATGATCAATTGCAATAGTTAAAGCCTGGGAACAATCTTGACTGTTCACACAGTGCAGTTCTATACAATGAAAAATGACTTGCTGATACATGCAAGACTGTAAACAAATGTAATTTCAAGCAAAGAAAACCAGATCAAAAAGAATACATGGTGTTTGACTGCATTTACATTAAATTGCAATGCACACAAAATTGATCTACACTGTTAACAGCACAAATCAATGGCATCTGGGAACAGCCCTGCAGACTTGTGGGAGTTGATCATGTCTCATTTCTTGATCTAGATGGCAGCTTTGGGCATGTGTTATCTGTACAGTTCAGCATCTTTTATTTCTGAGACGGTGTCTCTCAAAGTTACCCAGGTTGCCTTTGAGCTCGCTCTGTAGTGACCCACACACTAAAGTTACAACGCTTTAGCCTCCCAATTAGCTGGAGCTACAGGCCTGATTAACTTTTAGCATCTTCATTTGGGTTCCTTCAAAGTATAGAATGAGATGGACACGCTTCAGAGAGTGACTTATTGGGGGAGCTATACTCAGAAGGGCAATGCCAGAAGCAGGACGGGGGGAAGACACCAAACAAAGATGTGGTCTTCTTTCTGTGGCTTCTGCAGCAATCCCAAAATTTACTGGGGGATGGTCTTTAAAATCTACCTGTAGTTCTCTCTTTCCTTCCTATAACCACTCTGCCAGCAAAGCCTGGCAGCCAAAAACAAAAACAAAAAACAGCCTCTCTGCTGCAGCCAGTCTTCCAGGTGACCCTCCTCAGCCCCGCCAGCAGCACAGGCAGAGAGCACTTTAAAACAGTTCAGATCTTGCCTTGCCATTGTTAACGGTCCCATGCTTCACTTCAGAGGGACAGCCTTTCAGGCCCTACAGCAGGCTCTGCCTGTCACCGCTCCAGTGTCTTTCCCCGCCCCCTTTCTATTCTCCACTCAGCCCCGCCCACATTTGCCCTTTGTCTTCTAACAGCTGTAGGCCACTGCTGGTTCTCACAGGTCACACCTACTCCCATCTGACAGCTTTTACCCTGGTCCTTGCTCTCCCTGTCAGGGTCTTACCACAGACAGCCACAAATGGAAGGCATGCTTCCTCCCTCGCATATTTGCTAGGATATGTCATCCTCCTTGAGTCCCTGGCTGCTGAAGCCAAAACTCTCCCCTCCATTCCCACCATTGTCCAAGCTTCTCAGCACTGTATTCTCTTCTGGAGAGCTGATTCTTCTCTGGACATGGACACACACACACCACAAATCCATGCTCCACGGAGCCTTACTCCATTTTGTGGTGTTTTCTTCAGGTCTCAAAATCCCATAACTTCCTGGAACTATCCTGACTCCAGTTAACCAAAACCAAGGCTCCTTGTTCGTTGACTGCTTAAGCAGCTTCTTCAAAGGGCTCCTGGGTTAGCATCTCAAAGTGTTCCTCCAGGTGACTCTGTCCTTATAACCCCTGCTGTGGGCCACGTGTGCATCAGTCACCGCCCCCTGCCCCATCTTGGTCTCAACCATTGAGCTGGATGCCTCCCCATTCAATGCTGGCTGCATTGCTTAGCAGGCAACCCCTGGGTTCAGCTCACAGTGAGCAGAGAACATAGCTAGCACATCTCTCCTGGTGTTCAATGTGGAGTAAGATCCCAGTGAGTACCTGTGGGAAAGATGAAGAAATGAATTGAATTGAAAGGATAGCTGTAGCAGTAACTTCAAATTACTAATGGAGGTGAATCATCCTTGCCACCAAAAAGATTCCAGAAATTTCAGAAAAAAAGAAAAATCCTCCTCCCACCAGCAAGCCGGTCATAGGTAGCCAGTAATGGGCATTAACTGTGGGCAATTCATTCTACTTTTAAAAGTTCATTCGGCGCTCAAGGATGCCGGCCATAGATAATGAATGGTCTAGAGCAGAGGTCAAAGGTCAACAACCGGTTCTCAGGGCAGGCAGAGATGGTGGCCACCTTTCCATGATGGATGGAGGCAACCTTCAGCTTCTAATTGTTCCAAAAGACCACGCGTATGACTCCGGCCCCAAATCACACACATGGGGAGAAAGAGAAGGACAGAAGCCCAGGTAAGTGGGTCAGTCAGCAAAAGCGGACTGGCTTGAGAAATGATGGCTGGCGCGGCAGCTCTACCGTCCTTCCTCCTCTCCACCGACTCTTCTTAAGTGTCTCTTTCTTAAGTCATTAATAACTAATTTCACAATCTCTGCATCATATGACAGTCATAAAATATTGCCGGTGCTTTTCCCAGCAAATTTTAGTATTGAGCCAATAATTGAATCCAAATTATCTATTAAGTTAATTCCTTGGTAGACAATATTTTACACTTGAGGTCATTTTTCACAAGTCCTCTGGCGTGAAGTAAATGTGGAAACAGGGATGACGCTTCCTCTCCTGAACAAGTAAAAATAAAATTGCCGGGTTCCGCCTGGAGGGTGTCAAGCTGTTGTGAATTCTTTTTTATTTTTCCTCTTGCTGATTAGAGCTAGCTCTGTGTCCTCAGACATCACCAGGCTGTGCGCCGCTTCTGTGTGGTCTGTGTCCCAGCTGCAGCTGTCTTAGGCCATTGAGTCACATGTCACCCTCTCCAGCCAGACTTTATGAAGACTTCCCTTTTGGTATTTTAGTTATTTCAGATGAAGATAGATTCAGATTGCCCTAGTAGAGTCCAGCCAACCCATGTTCCCTTTTAAAGGGGCCAGCCTCCCACTCAAATGGTCCCTGGGACCATGTTTGTGCCAGAGGCCCCACCTCAACCCCATTCCCTGCCACATGGCTGGCCCAACTCTGATTAGACTTGGATAGTTGCCTGATGGGGGAATGAGTGTTGTGGTATGATGTTTTTTACTTTCTGCTCTTCCCCCCCCCTTTTTTTTTCCTGCTCCCCAGAGAGGCTGGATAGAAACAGCTCACTAGCTCCCCTCCTCACATCTCCCAAGAAGTCTTCCTGCTTTTCCTTGCCCCCTCCTTATAATCCCTGCTCCACCCGGCTCCTCCCCACAGCTTCCTGTCTGCTAGTTGCTGACGCAGCCTCCCGACCACAGGTGAATTTTGTTTAATCAAACACATCTTTGCATCATTAAACAAATGTTCCAGAGCATCAACAAAAGTAACACACCTTAAAATAATCTTCTACAACAACCAGGTAGTTCTTACAAGAATCTGAACTTGGGGCAACCAACCGGATTGTCTTGGTTCCTTGAGCTAAGGATGTTGACACACATCTGGACTTTGCTTGGGATAATTCCTTCACTGCTCTAAGTTCTCATGGTCTAGAAGGGTTCGAAAGAGAAGAGAACAAGATAAGATGAGATGGGCAGGGAGAGCCAGAGGGCTGACAGAAACACAGATGTGTGAGAGGGCTCCCAAGAGGAAACACAGAAGCCAGAGAAGAAGGGTCAGAAAGGACCTTGGAACCCTGATTCCCACAGAGGGCTCCTTCTGCTTTTATAAGTCATTACGTCTTGCATCCTTAAGTGGTCAGAAAGGAAAATAAAGGAAAGGAGAGGGAGAAGAGGAAGGAAAGGGGAAAATAAGCAAGACTGAAGAGGAGGGGAAAGGGAAGAGAGATGGAAGAGGAGGGGGAAGGAAAAGAAGGAAACTGGGGGAGGGAGAAGAGAAGGGAGAGGATGGAAGGAAAGCGTGGCTTTTGGATCTGTGTTTAATTGTGTGAGCACCTGGAGGGGAGAGCCAGACATGTTTATTAACAAAAGACTGAAAGATAAGAAGGAACTCTGAGCTGGGTAGTGGTGGTGCGTGCCTTTAATCCCAACACTTGGGAGGCAGAAGTAGGTGGATCTCTGTGAGTGAGAGGACAGCATGGTCTACAAAGTGAGTTCCAGAATAGGACAGGCTCCAAAGCTACACAGAAAAACCCTGTCTTGGAGAAAAAAAAAAAAAGAAGAAGAAACTTTTTGAGGGCAGGTCCAGGGCAAGAGTGTGCTAACAGAGCAAACATTTCTAGACTTGCTCCCAGCCCTTTCTGTTCGCAAGGTCTCACACATCCTGTGGGATTGTCACCTCCATCTCCCAGGCCCTTGGTCTCTCCCTCTACCAAACACATCCAGATGGAGCCTAGCTCTCAAAGAGCCCACCACCATCCTCCCTACACCATGAGCCACCTTTCCCAAAGACCTAGCTACATTCGACTTGGCTGCTGTAAGTTGCGAGTCATTTACGTCTTTAATCTTTCCAGGCAATACTTCCTTCCTCTGAAGTGTTTTGTACACTTTCCCAGGCTGTTTCTCCCGCCCCGTCTTTGTTGGTGGGGGTGATTAGCAGGTAGAATAGCTGCATATCTTCATGGAGCACCATGTGATGCTTAAGTCCTTTCAACACTGTGTACTGACCAACTCAGGATGGTTAAGTTACCTTTCATCTGTATTATTTCTTTGTGAAAAAACCATTCAAAATCCTAGCTTCCAGCTAGTGTAGTTTCATTGTATTTTTGGTCAAAAACCTTCATGTGATGTTTATCCTTCAGAATTTACCGAAGCCGCCTTTGTGCCACAATTTATGAGCATCTCTGTGAACATTCTACATCTAATCCAGAAAAGGCATATTTTCTGTTAGCTATAAAGTTACACATTTGTGTGTAACAATATGCTTATTTCCAAGTTTATTAAACAAGTTGTTCAAATCTTCTATATAGCTAATAAATTTGTCAGCTTGCTCTGTAAACTTGTGAAGGGAATATGTTTAAAATATTCATATTAAATGGTTGATTTATCTATTTCTCCCTGTGTCTCTGCACCTGCTTTTTATAAGTGCTTGCATGTATATTAACTATGTACACATAACTATTTGAGGCAATCTGGCTAAGTATATAGTTTTTCATCATTTTATAGGGTTGTGATCCTTGTATTCCTTTTACTGAAATAACATCTTTTTATTTCTTGTAAATTTTCTTCCAATTCACATTAGCTTGTTGTCTCTTCTGGTCATTACTGCCAACCCTTTGCATGTGTTGGACAGAAAGCAGAGTCCCAAATCCCCTGCTCTGAATTCCGACTTAAGAATCTCCAGTGTTGTGTTCTGATGGGTTTTCTGTGTGTGACAGTGTGTGCATGTGTGTGACTGTGTGTGTGTGACAGTATGTCTCTGTGTGTGACAGTGTGTCTGTATGTGTGACTGTGTATATGACTATGTGTGTGACTGTGTGTGTGTGTGTGTGACAGTGTGTGTGTGTGTGTGTGACTGTGTGGCTGTGTGTGTGTCTGTGTGTGTGACAGTGTGTGTGTGTGTGACTGTGTGGCTGTGTGTGTCTGTGTGTGTGACAGTGTGTCTGTATGTGTGACTGTGTGTGTGACTGTGTATAACTATGTGTGTGACTGTGTGTCTGTGTGTGTGACAGTGTGTGTGTGTGTGACTGTGTGGCTGTGTGTGTGACAGTGTGTCTGTGTATGTGACTGTGTGTGCGTGTGTGTGTGACTATCTGTGTGTGTGTCTGACATACTCATGCACTTTTCAGGATTTTTCTTTTTCTTTTTTGCTGTTTGTTTTATTATATTCTGATTTATTTGGGTTTTTTTATTTGCCTGTTTGTTTTCTAAAGAGAGAGAAGGAAGGCATGGAGTTGGATGGGTGAGAAAATAGGGAGGATCTGGGAAGAGACTGGAGAAGCAAAACCTTGATCATTGTATGAAAAACATCTATTTTCAATTTTTAAAAAATGAGTCTCTGTAATTTAAAATGTGAGCCCAACCCATCTACATTTTTGTAAATTGATATGATATTAAAGTTTGCTGTCCTCAAAACCCACCCAGACTCCGGCCTCTCCTCCCCACCTGCACCCACACCTTCCTCACCCGAATTCAGGCGGCTGCTTCCCGCCTCCTCTGCAGGCTTCCCCCCAGCTGCTCATTATCTTTTCTCAGCAGAGACGCAGAAGCCTATTAAATGTGAGGATCACATCTCTCTGCTTACACAACCCAAAACGAAGCTGAGTCCTCACCCTGGCCTCTGGGGAAGTCATCTTAGATGCCCCTCCTGCCTGTCTCCCTTTCACACACTCATCACCATGGTTTCTTTCTGTTCTACACAAACACATACACGCGCACACACACTCACAAGCACGTGCATGCACACGTGCACGCGCACGCACGCAGACACACACACACACAGTGTTGCTTTGGGGCCTTTGTGATGATCTCTCTTTCAGAACACTCATCCACCAGGCAGCTCTGAAGCTAACTCCCTCCCCGCTCTAGGGTTCAGCCCAGACTAACCTCAATGCCTAACTTACTCAAATCCTAGCTAGCCCTGTTCACTTGGCTCGCTTAGTCACGATTCACACACCCCACTTCCTATAGCATTTGCCAACTTCTATCCTGTTGTCTTCTCACTTCAGCCAATCATCTATTTCTTGTATTTGTTTGCTTTATTCTTCTTTCATACATTACATTCTGATCACAGTTTCTCCTCCTTCCACTCCTCCCACTTCTTTCCCCTCACCTCCCCTTTTCCCAAGATTCACTCCTCTTCCATTTCCAGAAGAAGAAGAAGAAGAAGAAGAAGAAGAAGAAGAAGAAGAAGAAGAAGAAGAAGAAGAAGAAGAAGAAGAAGAAGAAGAAGAGGAGGAGGAGGAGGAGGAAGAAGAAGGTCTCCTCCAGTGGATATCAAACAAATATGGCATATAAAGTTTCAGTAAGACTAGGTAGGTGCAGGCAAGAGTCAGAGACAGGCCCCGCTCCCACTGTTAAGAGTCCCACAAGAACACCAATCTATACAGCCATAACTAACATATATGCAGAGAACATAGCTCAGACCCATACAGGGTCTGTGATTGTCACTTCAGTCTCTGTGGGGCCCTTTAAGATCTGCTTAGTTGATTCCACAGGCCAGGTTCTCATGGTGTCCTTGACCCCTCTGACTTACTAATGAAAGAATTGAAAAATAAAAGAAATAAAGTCAAAGTTAGGTGCCCTTCTAGTCAGTCAAGGGCCAAGAGATAAAGGGGAGCAACAGATGGGCACCATGACCCATGACTCACCAGCTAGCCCACCCGGGATAGCCAAAATAGGAGTGATAAAGAAGGGCAGTAAGACCCTGCCAAACACAGTGTCCTCATCATTAGGAGACATGTCTGTTTTTGTGGTTTTCCCAGGAATCCAAAATGAAACAAATCACTGCGCCCCAAAATAACCCTATGCTCTATATGAATCAACCAATGAAATACTTGTTGCTGGGTACCCTAAAGCTGCCTGCCCCAAAATCCTATATAAACTGCTTTGTTCTCTGAGCCCAGCATGCTCAGCAACCCGATTGCTGCAGCATCCGCAGGCCTGTGTAACCAACTAATAAACGCCTCTTGCTTGTGCAGCCGAGGTCGACTGGAGTCTTCTCTTGGTGGGGAGCATCTGCTGGAGGGTCTCCCCTTACCGGGGGTCTCTTCACTAACTGCTCTAGTTCCTTTCCTGGCTTCTATGACCAAACACCTATCAAGAAGCAACTTGGAGAGGAAGGGTCTGCTTTGGCTTACAGTTCTAGGGAGTACAATCTATCATGGAGGAAAGGCATTGCATAAGGATGAGGCAGAAACAGAAAGGGGACAGGAAATGGAGCCAGACTGTAAAATTCAAGGCTCATCCCTACTGACTTTTTCCTCCACCAAGACCCCCACTTACGAAAGGGTCCATAAATTTCCAAACTAGAGCTACCAGCTGAAGACCCAATGTTCAAACATGTGAGCCTATTCAAATCATGAGGCTGACATTAACTAAATGCCACCTGTCTCTCCTCAATCCACAGAACTCTCTGTCTGCTGTGGTGGTCATTAAAATTATTATTTTTAAAAAACTATCTTTTCTCATTCTATATGCCAAATCCATTTCCCACTTCCTCCCCTCCTCCTGCTCCCTCCACCTTACCCCCTCCTATCCCATACCACCCCCCATCCACTCCTCAGAGAGGGTAAGGCTTCCTATGGGAAGTCAACAAGTCTAGCACATTGCTTTGAGGTAGGACCAAGGCCCTTCCCCCATATCTAGGCTGAGCAAGGTATCCCTCCAGGGAGAATTGGTTCCAAAAAGCCGGAACAAGCAGTAGAAATAAATCCTGGTCTCACTGCTAGTGGCCCCACAGTCTGCCCCAGTCATACAAATGTCACCCACATTCAGAGGGCCTAGTTTGGTCCTATGCTGGTTCCCTCACTGTCAGGCCAGAGTTGGAAGGCTTCCATTAGCTCAGGTCAGCTGTTTCCGTGGGTGTCCCCATCATGGTCTTGACCTCTTTGCTCATATTCTCACTCCTCCCTCTCTTTAACTGGGCTTTGGGAGCTCAGCCCAATGTTCCTCTTTGGTTCTCTGTATCTGCTTCTATCAGTTGCTAGATGTAGGTTCTATGATGACATTTAAGATAGTCATCAATCTGATTACAGGGCAAGGCCAGTTCAGGCACCCTCTCCACTATTGCTTAGTGTCTTAGCTGGGGCCATCCTTGTAGATTCCTGGGAATTTCTCTAGTGCCAGGTTTCTTGCTACCTCCATAATGGCTCCCTCAATCAGAATATCTCTTTCCTTGCTCTCCATCTCTGTCCTTCCCCCATTTCGACCATCCCATTCCCTCTAGTTCTCCCCCCTCCCCCTCTCCCCTCTTCCTCCCCTCTCTGCCATCTACTGTCTCAAAGAGGCTGTGTAGCAGAGCACAGTGAGGTCACCAAGGCAAGTCCATTCTGCAAGACTTCCTTGGTGATGACTCTAGTTCAAGGACTCCTCACTAGCCCAGACAAACCATCCCTGGAGTCACACTTCAAGCATCAGGGCCATTGTCTGAGGCTCTGCCACCTGCCCCTGCTCTTTCCATGGGAAACCAGATCCTATCATGGCATCTTCCCAGTGGGTCTTCCTGGATCACTAGTTTATTCTAACTACTTAGACTTGGAGTGTTTGATCTGGAGAATGGATGCTAATGGAGGCTTAATGAAAACGAGTGTCATTGATGTCACAGTCTCATGGGCCTGAGGTCCCCACCCATAATCCAAGGAAACTAAACGACATGCTACCCAGTCCCTGGGAGCTCTGATTCACAGAACCTGTTCCTCTGACCTCCACAGGCTGCTCCTTCCTCCACCATATCCCAGCAACTTGCTTTCCCTTAACCATTTCTGCAGGGCACTTTGGGATGGGGACCAACAGACCCAGAGCCTTCTCTAGCTGGCCTTGTATGTCAAAAACTTGTTTCCTTGAGACCCGTGAAAGACTTGGATTTTGTCTCAGAGATATGGGGTTCTCAGATGCCCTTTCTAAACAGTATTGCCGTTGGCACAAGAGGAGAAAAAGAGACACGTCTGAGAAAGCCAGATGGTGGGAACAGGAATCCCCCAGCAGCAGTCTCATGGGTGGGTGACTAAGGACAGATGGGGACAATGACATCTGGATGGATACCAGCATGAGCAGCTGATGTCAAAAGCAGCTGGATCTTCCCCTCCTCCACCCTATACCCTACAGTTCACTAGCATCTCCCTGGGCACCTAGGCTGCCTGGTATAAAAAGGAACTATTGAAATCTATCAGGCTGAGAGAGAGGCAAGAGAGGATTTGATCAGGATGGAGGGTCATGAATGGGATGACCTCTCCCCAGTAGGGCCTAGCAAAAAGGGAAATAGAGAGTAGAAAGTACCAGAAAATGTCTCCCCAGGGCATGATTTAGCAGCCAGCCAGATGCCCTGTTAGATTCTCAGCTGGGTCTCATCTATGACCAGTTCCTCTCAGCCCCACATCCTGCCTCAACTCAAACCCCATCACACCTCACTCTTTCTAGGTGAATCCTTGGCCTTGGCAATCCTAATAGCAACCTATCATCTCTGCCCAGAATGTAGCAAGAGTCAACACCCTGCCAATCAGTCAGCATAGGCTTCTTACTGGGGTGTGGGCGTAGCAACTCCAGTTCACTCTGGTGATGACAGGCAGATGCTCTTTTTCCAGAGCCACTCCCTACCCCTGGCCAGGATGCTCCTGCTTCCATCAGCTCTGATGCCCTGCAGCATCCCAAGGGCAGCCCATGTCCCACACCATCCAGGAGCTCAGTCAAACCCCCAGGGACTGCCTTATCTGTCTCTTGACCTCTCTGTGTGGCTCTGCCTAACATTTGCCTTGCCATTCCTCCCCCACTTTCCCACCCCCACCCTCCAAACAAGGTCCCCTGGAGAATTACTGGGCACTTAGGGGAAGAGCATTAATAGGAACCAGTAGGTGAACAAGCGCTGGTGCAGGCACCTCGCTTCCTCTCCTTAATTTACAACAAACCACCTCTGTTTATTGAGCCCGTAACATATTTGAACACTGACTCATAAGAGGCTCTTCTCTCAGACGCCGTATATCTGGCAAGTAATTCCCCTTCCACTGAGGTGTGTGTAGAATCCAACACAGGCAATTTACAAGGCTGTGTGGGGAGAAGTCGGAAGAAAACACTTGAGCTGTGAGCTGTTTGCCCAGCAGCCAGGAGGCCGGTCCTGCAGAGAAGTGGCCACCTATGCATGTGCACTAATGCCTCGGAAATCCCTGTGCTTGCATCCAGGAAGGCAGGCAGAGGGGCAGAGTGAGTCTCTGGTCTTTGTAAGGCCAAACTCCTTGCTAAGCCTCTTTCTGTTCTCTCACTCTGCCTTCTGCTTAACCCCACGAAAGGCCATGTAAGTATGGTCACCTCCATTTTACAGATGGGGAAACCGAGGCCCAAAAAGCAAATGATCCTTAAATCTGTTTATTGCTTGTCCCAAGCCCCAAACATTCACGTGTCATTTCTCTTGATAGAGCATGAAGGGAAAAACAGGTAGTAAGTGTTCCCTCTTTTCTCTGCCACGGAAGAGGAGGTAGGCTGTCTGTCATCTGATGAGGGAAACAGGACAAAAACCATCAGCAGACAGTTCAATGGACATCAGATGAAGAATCCAGCTTCTCTCCCCAGTTTAGCAACTTCCAAGTCTTGAAAGGTAGCTGCTAATCAAGCCTCAGTGCCGGGATAGGATGCTCAGCGTTCATCACCCTTCACACACACATGCACGCACGCACACACACTAACTCACACATTCATGGACACACACAAACTCACAGATATACTCATGGACACACAAATACACACACCTGATGTGGGATTCCCCTCTGTACGCTGTGAATACCATTGGTTAATAAAGAAGCTGCTTTGGGTCTATTGCAGCGCAGAACAGGGCAAGGCAGAAATTCCAAACAGAGGAGGAGAGAGTAGGCAGAGTCGGGGGGGATGCCATGTAGCTGCTGCTGAAGAAGAAAGATACCCACAGGAACCCACTGGAACCTTGCTGGTAGGCCACAACCCTCATGGTAAAATATAAAATAATAGAAATGGGTTAATTCAAGATGTAAAAGCTAGTTAGAAATATGCATAAGCTATTGACCAAACAGTGTTTTAATTAATACAGTTTCTGTGTGATTATTTCAGGTCTGGGCAGCCAGGAACAAACAAGCACCCTCCGTCAACACATACTCACAGACACACTCGTGAACACACACACACTGCCCTCCAGAGGAAAACCAAAAGACACCCAAAGTTGACCTTAGCCATGAACACAGCTGCACTCAGACCAAGGGGCACCGGTAAGAAACATCTTGCTCACTAGTGTCGCTCAGTCAGGCTCGGGTTCTACAAACACCAAGAAGGCAACAGAATGAAGCAGAAAGAAGTGGAGCCTGAGTTCAAACTAACTCCAAGTTATGTAAGACCTCAGTTTCTCATCTGTGAAATGGGAAGTAGAGCAAGCACATCCGTTAGTTTTGGTTTTTGTTTGTTTTTTCTTTTTTTATCTTTAGGATCATGTAAAATGTGTGTGGAGTGGAGTGGGTGGGGGAGAGAGAAAGAGCTATATAGTGCCAGGAACACAGCACAGTAGGGGCTTAATAACAATGCAACTGCTTATATTTCATTCTCTTTTCCTTGCTAAAATATAATAGTCTATCTTCCCTGAGGAGTTTTTGTTCCAAGGCCCGATGCCCCAGTGACAGGCGCTGACATTCTAAGGCCAAGATTTGCAGGCCTTAAACCGTCCCTTCAGATCATAAACCCCTCCAAGTAATTCCACAAGCCCCTTTATGTAGGGAGTGAAGGGGCTCTAACAGACCAGAGGGCACACAGGGCAGGTCTTGCCCTTCTCCCATTTACCCCTGCCTTGCTAAGACTTTAGATTGCATCCTTAAAGCTAGCCACCAAGGTCTATTCCCTTATTTGGCCATTTTCTCCTCCCCAGGCTGACTACCAAGGTCCAGCTCTCAAAGTATTGAAGTCCAATAGTCAAAAGCCCCTTTTGGCTACCCTAATTAACATGCCCAACTAAAATTAAACAACTCATCCTAACCCAGGGGTTTCCCGCTTTCCCTTTATAAACTGCTATTTTCCTGTGTGTCACATCTGACTCCCCTCTATCCAGAAGCTGTCCTTCATCCCCCTGGGATGAATATCCCTGTACCCTCTCCTCTGTTCCCTTCCCCTTCTCCTTCATCTTCTACCTCCTATCTTTGTCTCTTATTCCCTGTCCTTTGTCTCTCTGGGGCAAATAAATCTCCTTTGTGCTGAGAACTTGGTCTTGGGGTGTCTTGTTCCACTACTGGTCCTTTCAGGGAGAAGTGACTAGGAGGGGACCTGTTACAGACATCCAAACATTAGTAAATCTTTTCTATTCACTTGTTCTCCAAATATTCAGGTTCTGCGGGACACCAGCTTCAGACAAAAAGGAACCGTTATTGTCTCTTCCTTCTCAAGATTTTTCTGAAACCTATATTGAAGACTTACAGCAGTGAAGTCATTGCTCTAGGAATTCTCCTGTCCTCCCTTGACTGTTGTTTCTCAAAGGAAGAGCCACAGTTCCTAGACTGCTCTGTTTCCAGCGTGCCTTGGCACACAAGTCATTCAACGACATGCACAACTGCCTGTCCTTCTGAGTGGGAACTCACAAAACAAGGAGCAAGCCTAAGGAGCAATAATGAAAATCAAAGGAAGAGAGACCCTAAGAGGGCCAGAGCCCAGTCACCGAGGAAACTAAAGGAAGTTTCCAAAGGCAACCTTGGCTGCTCACAAAACTGTCCACTGTGAACAACAGTTACCTGAAAATACCTTCCAGGAGGGTCAGTCCAACCGTTTCCCCTTCCAAACATGAGACTCTTCCTAACAGCTTGGGTGTCCCCAGAAGACAGCCCTGTTTGCCCCCCACCCCCACCCCCAGAAAAGTTAATGCTGTAGAAGAAGAAAGGGAAGGAAAAAGAAGTAAACACAGCCCCATTGGTCCCCAGGGTGTGCTGGAAGGCCAAATACCCTTGGAAGTGAGAGCCTAAATCTCTCTGCAGGATTGGCTTAAGACCTGGGAGCACAGCCAAGGGGAGGGGGGGCAGCAGGAAGTGGGCTTGCCCTCCTGCAAGCCTACAGAAAAGAAACTGCAAATCTCCTTCCAGATGGAGATGAAGGTTGACACAGCCTTTTGTTCTGCTCAGGTGCTGATGGAGCAAAGTCACACAGGACAGCCAGGCGGAGTGGGTGGAGTGGGCATGAGCCTCATTCTGCCCTGGGCTTCCGGATATCCACTCTGCCCTGCAGTCTGAGCTCCATGATGCAAGTACCCCGATACAGCTGGCATGTAAGGCACCCCAGCTATTTAAGGCATTCTTCAGAAGCAGTTCCACATTCTTCACAGGACAGAGAGATGCTATATCCTATCTGAGGAACTCCCCATCACCCCAAAGCTTTCTGAGGAGAGGACTCAGTGCAGTAGAGAGCAGTCAGGAATGACAGTCCAGGCAGAAGAGCCTCTGGAGGTGCCCCAAGACAACTTCTATTTTACTAGGGGGGAACTGAGGTCAACAGGAGGAAGGGGACCACCCCAGGCCTCACAGTTCCTTCTCCTTTCTCCCTGAGGTGCCAACACCATTATCAGTCAAGCAAGGATTGGAGGACCAAGGGTGCGATCCAGGACAGGCAGGGTGGTGGGGAGGCATGGAGCTGTTCTTGCCAATGCCTCCCACTAGATACCTACCACAGACTAGGGCTTGGCAAATCCCATCTGCCTCCCAATCTGGGTGGTTAGCAACTTCTTCCAAACTCCCAAGCCTTTCCAAGACAGACTCCCATGAGTCCTTCAAGACCTCTAGGAGAAGCAGGAAGGACACAGACATTTTCCCTCACACAAAGAACAAGTAAGAAACAATAATCAGGAAAAGGAAAGGAGATGAGAGTGGGGCCAAAAGTCAGGCTCTGGAGGGTGCAGCACCCTGAGCAGCTGGCCTTGGGCTTGGGACACAGTTCCCCCATCCCTTGGGCGCAGTGAGCCTGAGTGGAAGGTTCCAAGGCCTAGGCCGCTCCCTAGTCTCCTCGGCAAAATGCCAAGCTTCTTAAGCATCTAAGAGACTGATGCTTGGTGCCTGGTTCCTTAACAAGCATCCTCTCAACTAGATACCCTCTCAAAGACAGCCACAAGACCGTTCGTTGCCCAGTGACCAAGACCAGCCTCCTTCTCTCAGCCATTGGAATGAGACCTTAGCCCTGTTGTGACCTAAACAGAAAAGAGCCTGTGTGCCTACATCCAGGGTTCAAGGTTGACACAGAGGTGAAGCAGCAGATATAGTGACTGCCACCCAGCTGTACATGGGACAGATAGACTAGATCAAGAAAGGAAAGGAAGAAGAGCTGTTGGAGCAAGAAATGTCCTTAGAGTCCCAGGGCTGTCCTGTCAACTCCCCAGCTGGGGTGGGGGCAGTGCTCCTGGGAGGGGACGCAGGACAGGGAACTCACTCCCCTGAAAGCCCCCACCATTCATTTGTCCTGAATAAGGTTGAAGTTCGAGAGCGGGATATCTTTGGGTGGGCGCAGGGAGATGTCTGCAAAGTTATCAAGACCCCAGAGGTGAGACGGGAGTTGGCAAAGGTAATCCAGGGCTTTAATACCATTACACAGCGAACACAAAATGAACCG
Source organism: Ondatra zibethicus (assembly GCA_004026605.1). Lineage (NCBI taxonomy): Eukaryota > Metazoa > Chordata > Mammalia > Rodentia > Cricetidae > Ondatra > Ondatra zibethicus. The sequence continues at coordinate 247,485 of PVIU01000636.1, forward strand.
GCTCTTCTTCTCATCCTGCCAACTGAGAAAGATTAAAACCCCACAGCATAGACTGGCTTGCTGGAGACAGCCATCCCACAAGCATCGTGTGCTCTGCAGATGGAGCCCAGCCCATAGCTGGCGCTGATGGAGGTCGACGGAGAGGAGTAGGATGTTACTATAGCTGTATCTGGAAGGTTCCCCAGTTTCTCGTGTTCAAGGCTTTTTCCTCTGCTGAAGGCATTATGTGGAGGCAGTGAAACCTGGAGGAGGTGGCTTCCAGTGGGAGGAAGTTAGGCCATTGGAGGTGTACCCTTGAAAAGGATATAAGGACTCTAAGCCTTAATTCTGCCTTTCCTTCCAGGTCTCCGTGAGGTAGTCAGTTTTTCTCTACTGCCCACCCCCTGACAGCCATGACAGTCTGCCTCACAACAGGCCCCAAACAAACAGAAACTGAAACCTCAGATACCATGAACCATAATAGTAACATTCTCCTTATGATATGATTCTGGCACGCCTTTTGTCACAGCAAGAGAAAGCTCCCAGATGTTCACACATCAGTCTGGGATGTAAGACACAAGTAGAAGGATCATGACGCTGGGGGAAATTCCTTCTATCTGGTCCCTTATGGCCTTGTGGGCCTCAAGGAATGAGCCTCAGTGATTTCTCATTATTTTCTGCACCTCAGTCAGCTGGTACCCCTGGGAAAATGCAAGTTTATGGGACCACTGCAACCGGGGCACTGGGACTCTGGATTAATTTCAACAAGGTACAAGTGTGAAGGTCAGGGGAAGACATCAAGTACATCCCTTTCTTCCTTATTCCCTTGAGACGAGGGCTCCAACCAAACCTGGAGCAAGGCAGTCAGCAAACCCTCGCCATCCTCCCATCTCTACCCTTCCACAGTGCTGGGATTACAGGAGCAAGGCAACGCCCAGAGTCTTCCATGGGTGCTTCGTGTCTGAACGCAAACCCTTATGCCTGCAGAGCAAGCTCTCTTACCCAGTTAACCATCTCCCCGGGGTCTCTTTCCATAAATATACACACAAAAGCATGCACCTTGGCTTATTTCCTCCTTTTATTTTACAAAATCAATGATGTAATTTACATGCTATCCTCAGTTGGTTCTCTCATCTAACAGAATACTCTGGAACTTCTCTTCCTTTCCCACCTCCGCAGCGTTTTCCCAGTTCCTCTATCCCCTGATGATAGGAAGCTCCGGTCGTCTGTGCTATGGACTTTGCATATATGGGGCTTCACAGCAGGGTAGGTGGACACTATAGGATGGATCCTCAGCAACGAGACCCGAGGGCAGACACATTGGTGACATGGTAGACATCACTGTCGTTCTTCCACAGAGGTCTTCGATTGTACGCTCTGCAATAGGGGAAGCTCAGGCTCCCCCACAACTTCGCCAACATTGCATTTTGTCAGGAGTTGGGGGCTTTGCCCACTGGAGAGGCAAGAAATGGCATCTCTTGGTGTCATTTTGATTTGCATTTCTCTCAGCGTGAATGGGCTACTTGCCTATTCATGGGTGAAGGTCATTTGCATTTCTTTCTTTTTGATTTCAATGTTCGTGTCCTTTGACCATTTTCCATTGGGTTATGGATCTTCTCAATTTCTCAATCTTTTTATACTAAAGGGATTAGTGCTTTGTGATATGAATTGCAAATACTTTTTCCTCACATTGTCAAATGCCTTTTGACTGAATATGGTATCTCAGATATGCAGAATATTTTATATATATACACCTATTCAAATGCTGCCATCATTTCTATGGTTGCTAGATTTTACACCATACTTACAAAGCCCATCACTATCCATAGTGACTCCAAGTGTTCTCAGGTTACTTTCACATTCCTTGTTTTTAGCACCTAATTCTTGGCTCCATTTGGAGGTTTTCTCAATGCGATGGGGTGAAGTACAGAGCCAAAGTATTTTTGTTCCCGAAACGACTTCTCTTCTCTCCCAATAGCATTGATTAAAAATTCCCATTTGCAGGACCTTTGGCGAGGCAAGATCGAATGCCAGCCACACAAGCAAGAGGACATGAGTTTGGATCCCCAGTACCCACAGGCACAAGTACAGCAGCTGTACCCTCTGCCCTGGGGAGCGGGGAGGAATAGGTTCAGGTGGACCCCAAGAATTCATTGACCAGCCAGCCTAGCCAGATCCACAAACGCCAGGCTCAGAAAGGGATCCTGTCTCAAAAGACAAGGTAGTGAGCAATCTAGGAATACATTCAGCAATGACCTCTGGCTTACACACACACACACACACAGACATGCATGCACGGACACGTGCTCCCCCCCACCATCACCCACTCCCCCGCCACACACACATTTGTCACACTGATAGAAGACATCATCCGAACCACTACTTTCTTACACATAAACTGGACTTGTCTTGGTTCTGCTATTCTCCCCCATAAGCCTACCTAGCTGTCTATGCTGATGCCGCGCGGCACAGTGCTTTCTTGTCCCATAGGACGAGTCTCTCCATGTTCTTCTCTCTTTTTTGCAGATACATTTCACATGTATTTCCAGATTACTTTTCAACACAAGCTTTAAAATATTTTTGCCTAACTCTGAGAGGAGAGGGCACCTGTGAGAGAAATAAACTTCTGTTATAATTTAGCCTGTCTATATTACTCTGTCATAGTAGCAGAACACTTAATGCTAGTCCATTCAGCACTATAACAAAATACTACAGACTGTAATTTACAAACAACAAATATATAGTTACTTAGTATAGAGGCTGGAAAGCTGCCAAAAGATTGCAAAACTGGCAGGGGCTCGAACTTCATAATAGCACTTTCTGTGTCCCTCACATGGAAAGAGAATGCATAAAAGCATGAGTTTCAGACCCCCCTGAACTAGTCACCTCCAAGAGACCTCACCTTTTAGATCATCACTTTGGAGACTATGTGTCAACATATGAAATTTAGGAGACATATATTCAAACCCCAGTTCAGGGAGTAGAGCCATGTAGTACTGATGTTGAAGGACTAAGATATCAAACTAGGCTTTGAGTCTTCAAGGTTAGAGAAAGGGGTGTTGATGAATTGCAGAGGTGAAACTCACCACGGTATTGCGGCTTGTGAACTTTTTCCTTGTCTTTGCATTTAGACCACGGCTCCCATCTAACAGGATCTTCCCCCTGGCATATGAGCTTCCTGTGGGCTCAGGGTCCATGAGATTCCAGCAGCATGCCAAGGGTGTCTGCACACTTGCTCATCACTTGTACCTGGTCCTTCTGCTGGGATGCCACCCCTGTCAAGCATCTCCTGCTTCTTGGCCCAGCTTCATATCCAGCACTTAACAAAACTCAGGAAGCCACTTGAGCCTTTCCTTGCACCAAAATTCACTGACACTCAGCCAACGGAATGATTATTTTTATATCGCAACTTGACTGGGCTACAAGGCACCCAGCCATCTGTCTATTTCTATGAAGGTGTCTCCAAAAGGCCTTAGTTTGTAAGCCAATAAAGGAGTATTCTGCCCTTTTCAATAGGAATCGGCATCACACGCCCCATTGAGGACCCACTGAAGACTAGAAAGATAGAAGAAGGTTGAATGCATGTCATTCAATCATGCTGCATGTCTGGAACTGAGTCATCAAGGCTCCTGGTCATGAGCTTAGACATACTATGAAGACTCCTGGATTTCAGGCCTTTGGACTTGTATTACGATTACACCACAGGATTTCCTGATTGTCCAGCTGCCAGATGGCAGACCATGAGACTTAGCCCCTCTAGCCTCATGACCTTATTCCATATAATAAGTTCTGCTTCTTCTATGCTTGCTGTTGCTTGTTTCCCTGGTGGACCCTAATACAGCACCTCCTTGGAGCACCCTATGCAGTACACTGGGCCCATCTCTCTGTATTCTGTCCACACTGCAAAGAAGGCCTCCTCCATTAAACTCAGAGCTTCCTTAGACAAAGGCTTCATTTGTATTCTAATGACGGCACGCAGGAGATACATGGTATGTGTTTGTAAAAAAGGAACAAGCAACCAAACAGATGAGGAGAAGGCCCTGACTGTACATCTCCCCCTTCCACCACCATCATGTATACTTGCTACAATTAGGTGACCTCGGACATAGTGTTTCCTAAGGAACTCTGTCCTCAGGTATGACATGGCCATGACTGACTTACAGTCCGAACAGCTATGATTATTTTCATGGGATCCTCACAAGATTAGGCCCACTAACCTCCCACCGAGGAAACAGAGAGGACAGTTCATGAGATGGTGCGCACGGTCCCACATCCCTGGATATACAGATAGCTAATGATTGCCGAGTAGGAAGATGCATTCCTCTTGGGTGATGTAGCTGTCTTAAATCACCCATGTTCCTGTAGGGAATCCCAATTAAACCCAATCGTTCACCAAGCTAGATGTGGGTGGAATCGTTGCTTTAGTCTTTTTCTGTGTGCCCTATCCAGAGTAAGTAGATATCTATTCACATCTCCCCTAAGAAAAGTCACCGGACAATATTAAACACATCTCAACCTCAGTTTCCATGCCCATACAATTCATAGAATAATAAAAACCCTCAGCACTGTTTATACAATTAAATAAGATAATGTGAGTTAAATGCCTGACCTGCTATTTGGTGCCTAAAAAGCACTGAATTAATAGCTACTGCTATCATTGCCACTAATGATAGTTCAGTTAATAGAGTTCCAAGCTTGAGCATTATGTCTAGCCAAAAGGTCTGCAGCTGGGCTCAGGTGTCAGGGACATTTGTTATGGATGGGGGACAGGTACTTGGTAGTGTGTATACCCTGCTCCTTGCCAACAAATGATCCCCACTCCAGATGTATAGAGTCCCTGCCTCTGCAGATGACTTGGGCGGGGGGGGGGGGTTCCTGGTGTGTCCTCTTCCCAGGAGGTGCATGCTCACAGGGTGTCTAAGGACACCGCAAAGGTTCTGCAGTGTGAATTAATACCCCCAAACCCCAGACACCCCGCAGGGAAGAAACGCAATCACAGCATCAAGAACTTTCCAGAGTGTTCATCAGAAATGCTTGCTGAACAGCAAACCCCAACTTCACGTCAGGTCCCGCTGGAAAAGCTGCTGACAAAGGCCTGGTTATGTAACTGAGGCGGCGGGTAATTAGCACAAACGCTCCCCAGCAGAAGTGGAAGAAACAGCCCCTCGGGCCCGCTCTGTCGTCTAGAAGGAGACCGCAGTAAAGTTCCTGTGTTAGGCCAAGTATCAGGCAAGAATTTTGCTCCCTAGATCTATGACATTTGAAACTTCAGACGACAGCCTACCAACCCAGTGGAAAGGAAAGCAAGTCAGGGTTCAGAGGTCTTCCAGGAGGGGCTTCTCTGTGCCACTTCAGTCTCTGAATGGGGGGGAGGGTCGGAAATGGCTGGCTGTGGGGTTTATGGGTAAGATTCACAAACACTAAGAGGAAAAGCCCGTGCTAGCTTTAAATTTACTATGTATAGCAGGCTAGATACCAACATGTGATCATCCTGCCTGTTTCCTGGGTGTTATAATTATAGGGGCACACCATCATACCCAGCCTCCTTAGGTACTTCAAGGAAGCATTGCCATGGGGTCCACAGGGATCAGCACATAGGCTGTGGATAAAAGATTCTGAATAAATAAATATTTCCCTGGATGTCAGGTCAAAAGGGATTCCCAAAGGACCAGGAGGAAGATAGTCACCAAGGTCTGAGGAAGGGTGACAGGCAGGTCACTCCCAGCATATGGTGTGTCCACATGTCTCCTGGACTCAGGACCATCTTCCAGACCCCCTCTGTCACCGAGTTCCAGGAGGCTGAGACTTCCTCTATCCATGCAGCAAAAGATGCCTTCCTCCTAACTACGCAGGGTGAGCGGCCAGCTCTCAGCCATACGGAGTGACTTACAGCCCAGATAATAAATTGGTGGAATGATCATAAAGAGACACTGAATAAATAGGCTATGTTTTAAAAGCTCTTGAGTATGGGTTTAATTTTATACTGAGATTCATATTTTGAAGGCTGATAAATGCCATTAGTGCATATGTCCAGGGTACACCCGGATTGGACCTGGGTGTGGACCTATTTGGGCTTCAGAGGCTGAGGTCAGTCTCTCCTCGCTGCGTGCACCCTTGTCCCACCACTTCTGTTTTGCCAAGCCTGCCTGTTGGAGTCTTTGGCTTTGAACCCAGCCTTACAAACAAACCAAAGCCTTCAAAGTTGACTCCCAGTCTTCCCCTGGAGCCATCAGACCATGTTAACCAAAGCCAAAGGTGCCCTCGCCAGAAAATGAGGCCCTTTCAGCTCCTGCAGGCTGGACCCGTTGGGGTCAGGCACTGACCATCTTAAAAGCCAGCATCAGAGAGGTGCCATCTGCTCCATGGAACCCTTTGCAGCATTTTTCCAGATGCAGGCTAGAGAGCACTGACCAGGCCCCAGGCTACAGTTCCTGTCCCAGATCCACCATTGACTGTATGGAAAAAAAAGAAAAGAAAAAGAAAAAAAAAAACCTCCCTACTGTTTTTCAACCTCTCTGGCCCTCAACCATCTCCCATAAAATCCAGCTGAAACCCCTGCCCAGTTAGTCTGCCATCATCCCTGTACGGATGAGATGAGATCAGACTGGAAACCGTACTTTGAAAGCAGAGCATCCCCACCTGCACGTGGCTCCTCAGTCTTTCCTATTCAGACCCGGCTTGAATGCTACCATTACCTTTGCTGCTTCTGCATCCTATCAGAAGCCTTTACTGTGAGGACGGAGCCAGGCTCCGCTTGCCAGGTGAGGGTTCCTGCTGATAGACAACGCTGGCAACACAAAGGAGGGAAAACAGTCTTGCCCAAAGCCAGGGCCCCAAATCTAGGGCCAGCTGTGTCATTTCAGCACCTCCCACACATGGGGAGCCAGAGTCAGACCCCTCTCATGTCTGCAGCATCTACCCAACTCTGCTCTCCAAGTCAGCAAGGAAGATTGCTTGCCAGAACCTTCTTATTCTATAACCCGAAAAACAGATGCCCAAGATTGCATTGGAGGAGTAGCCCGGCTCCAAAGAGCTAACATTTACATCAGAGGGCAGGGACTACCAGTGCACAGCACACCTCTCTGATGGAGACATTCTGTTCCATCATTTAAAAAAAAAAAAAAAAAAAAAAAAAAAAAAAAACGGCTGAGCACTTCCTAAGGGCCAAGTATTCTGTCTTCCATATTCACCTGGTTTTGTATCATATTCCACTGCCTGAAGAAAATATAATTACTGCTACTTAATAAGCAGGGCCACTGAAGGTCAGAGAGGTGAAGGACTCGACCAGGTTCTGATGAACATTAAATAAAGAGAACAGCACAAAGGTGTAAGTTCTGTTTATTCCAAAGTTTATGTCTTGAGCCCCATTGACCTGCTGGCTGGAAGCTGCCAAGAAGGTTTTGTGTAGGAGATAGATATGTAGTTACTTGTTTCTGTAGCAGGTCACAACCCTACAGTATTAGTTACAGTACTGTGCTGAAATATCTAGCAAAAGTCAAATAAAGAGGATGGTTCGTTTCTGTTCCCAGGAAGGTGCAGCCCATCACAGTAGGAAGGTATGTTGTCTGGGTGGGAGGCATCTGGTCACACTGAGTCTGCAATCAGTAAGCCTAGCTACATTCTGACACTATCGTCACTTTCCCCTTTTGATTCTTTCTGAGACCCCAGCCCATTGGTTGGTGCTATCCACACTCAGAGTGGCTTTTCCTCCTCTGCTGAACTTGTCTGGAAATCCTCACAGACACGCCTATGGGTGTCTTCTTTTTCAGCAATTCTAAATCCTGTCTAGTTGGCAAGATTAACCATCCCACCTGCATCACTCCTAAAAGCTTTAAAGTGGTGTTTTATGATAAAAGGTAGGTACCTGTAGCTACGGAGCCCAAGATGGCCTCTTGATCCTCCTGCCTCAGTCTCGTGAGTGCTAGAATTACAGACATGAGCCTTCAATCTGGGCACTACAGTGATTAAAAAAGATCAAAACCCACAGAAGAGAAAGGAAAGGATTGCTCAGGAGAGCTGAAGTAAATGCTTTCTTTAATCGCCTGATTCACTCAGACATCTCTTGACTCAGCAAGCATTTCTTAAGTTTGTCATACACTTTCAGATACTTCATGTTTTATGATGGGTGGTAAGTTGGAAGACACAATCCCCAGCCCCAAGGAATGTGAAGTTTTGTGTGTGTGTGTGTGTGTGTGTGTGTGTGTGTGTGTGTGTAAGAAAGAGAGAGACAGAGACAGAGAGACAGCAAGAGAGAGACAGAGAAACAGAGAGAATTCTCTCTGTGTTGATGAACAGGACATAAAACAATGATCCTAGTTGTGATCAGACAGTGGCAAACCTGGGTCATCCAAGGGCTCCGAAGTGATCCTCTCTCAGTCCTTGAGAGCGGAAGGAGGCAGCTAGAATGAAGTGTGACTAGAGGTTGGATGAGGCATTATAGTTCTAGAACCAGCATTTAATTTGAGTTTCTCAGCATCAAAGCACACAGGGTAAATACCATCTGCTCCAAGGTGGTCTGACATCAAAGATGACGACGGCCTTTCCCGTGCTAAGTCTACCAGCACGTACATCGGATTGAAGGGGACACTACCTGGAATGGTAAGTGTCCTACAGGATGGGTTTTCATGCAGTGCAACCCTTCAGGAAATGACCATGACTTACAGCATCTCCCAGCAGGACCAAGAGTAGGACCTGGGAGGATTGCAGGTACATACCAATGGAGGGAATTCAGCTAATAAAGCCCTACTTGGCTTCCCAGTGGTCAGCACTGACTCAGCAACTGAACAGAAGAACAGAGGAGTGGGCAGAGAAAGATTGAATGCCGAAGGGAATCGGAAGGGAAGCTGCGTTAAGAGCCTGCTTTGCAGCAGGCCCTGCAGCAGGCATCTCACATATATTAGCTCATTTACCATCCCAGCTCCTCAAAGTTCATGTCGCCGGTAACAAATTGAGATTTTTAAGGTCACTTAAACACTGAGTTGATCTATGTGGTGAGCTGACCACCCTCAGCTCTCATCCTCCCCCATGCATTTCAATCTTCCTGGAACTCTTTGTCCCAAACCACTTACTTCACAAATGAGGAAACTGAGGCAGCCGAAAGATATGTGACCAGGATCTTTCTTTCTCGAGCTCCTGGAAGATAACTCTCTCAGCAGGTCTTGTCCATCTCTAAGGAGTGGGGATTCCTGGGACTTCTGTAAATGCTCCTTCACTGGGGAAATTGTCAGGACCCATGCCTCTTCCCACCTCAAAGGCATGGCCACTTCCAAATAGCACTAAGGACCACACCTAGGATGAACACATCCTGGACCCCATCTGAAAGAGAATGTGGTATCCCCAATCTTATCCATGGTTTTTTGGTTTTTTTTTTTTAATTTGTTTGGGTTTGGTTTTGTTTTTTCGAGACAGGGTTTCCCTGTAGCTTTGGAGCCTGTCCTGGAACTAGCTCTTGTAGATCAGGCTGGCCTCAAACTCACAGAGATCTGCCTGCCTCTGCCTCCTGAGTGCTGGGATTAAAGGTGTGCGCCACCACCACCCGGCTCCTATCCATGTTTTATTAGAAGGTGCCTGCCTTGTGCAGGGAGGAAAATGAGCTACTGGGGGATGGGGAGATGGACAGGCCCCGCCCCTCAGGATGCTTCTGTTTTTCCAGCCACTCTTCCCTTGATTTCTCTCTGTATTCATGGGAAGGAGTTGAGGTCAAGAGACTTAGCAAAATCCTCCACTAACTGCAGAGGGGGCCATCGAGGAAGATGAACCAGACTAGCAGGCTCTTTGCTGCACCTGAAGCAGGAGGACAAGCACACAAACATCAACATCCATCTGCAAGGTGGATTCTCTCAACCTCTGCCAGACCTTGTCATGGTCACCATGGGCACCTCAGGCTACAAACAGCAGGGTCATGGCATGGTCTGGTGGAGCGGGCCTGGGTTCTGTGATCCCATCACATCCTAGCTGCCTTCCCTCTGACTTGTTAACCAATCAGCTTTCCCTAAAGCAATTCAGAGCTTGATGCAAAGGATCGTAAAGGACTAAAGGGTTCCTACCCACTCTCTAATCGTTGCCACCGAAATGCTTCCGCCTGTGTACAGTCACACAGATCCACACACCGCCCACCGTTGTTCCCTCACTGCACACCCGACACGCAGGAGGCCAAAAAGACCTGAGGTCCCTCTGCCCCATGGAGCTTCCTTTTCTGCTGTAGGCAGTGCCTTTAGATTCCCAGGTAGGGGACAACACAGTGTCACACATACACTAAACACATTCAAGAACATAACTATAAACGATTATAGAAAACTACAGATGTGGAGCTTGCTGCCCCAGCTGCACCCTCTTCATCTTCAAAACATGGAGAGTAGCCCAAAATCTCCTTTGACTGATTTATCTTACCCCTTTGCCTCCGACTCTCAACCCTTGGCCCCAAAATGACACCCTGTATGTCCCATTATCAGTTACTGGCGGGGCAGAGGGGGGCATCGTTATTATAAGGAGCCTGTTCACCCAAGGAGTCTATTTATGAAGTTTTGTTTGCTCGCCCAGCACATTGGAATCTTTCATTCTGATCGTCCTCCCGAGATCATGTCTATTTCCTTTCCATTTCAAGAGGCAGCTGTTGATCTAAGTTAGAATGGCCCGGTGATTTCTAATAAGTGCCTCGGCCCTCTGCTGATGGCCTTGCTCAATCACACACCCTGAACAAGTAAGACGTGTGTTTCCCTTCCATGGTCATTAGGAAATAAAACCCAGCCAGTTTCCCTCTTCCTCAGCTGGCAATTTAACCCTTCTAGGTCCAGGCACAGCACTAGCCTCCCCATATATTTATTAAGTAAAATGACTGGGCTATAAGGTAAGAGCAACACCACCAGCACCTGGGGATTCAGAATGCCCTGGGCTCTGTGCTTTTGGCCTGGACCATGATGCTTTCTGTCCTTTTTTAAGTAGGAAGGTGAGGCTAGGTCAGAGGGATAGGGCAGGGCAATAGGGTAGCTGAGAGTTTGGTTGTCAGGTGGGCTCTCAGCAGCAGAACTCAGCAGGCCTTACCTAAACAGGTATCCAAGGTTGAACCAGCAAGCATTCTCCCACCCTGGAGGGTCTGGTCCAACCTCATTCCTATCCTGAGTCTAAACCGATGGGGCTTTGCTGGCCATACTTAAAAGTTCATCTTTTTCTATGTGCAAGAAAAGTTTACTAAGCACATTAATCATAGTCTACAAGATGGCATGGTTTCATGCAGCTACCTATGAGATAAAGCCGTTTTTCAGGGCAGGGGAAAATGGAAATAGATCCAGAGTCCTAGTTTAGTCCTGGTGTTAGCCAGAGGTGAGATAGAGTTCTGGACTGGTTTCAACAGTCTAAAAAAAAATGATTAGTTCAGAGTCCCCCCTGCTTCTCTCAACATCTACCTGAACACTAGGCTGCAACCCCTGGCTGTCTATGCCTACCCTCTTTCAGTCAAGCAACACATATTAGCTGAAGCCTTTCTCTCTGCTAAGAACTCCTGGCCTGGGAGCTAAGCATAGGTCTTGGAAGAAAAAATAAGAATGCCCTCTTGGAACTTACATTCTAGTGGGAGAAGGTAAGACATGCGCACGTGCGCACACACACACACACACACACACACACACACACACGCACACATATGCATGCACTCACGCTTACACACAGAACAGAGTCTTGCATTATACGGTGATATTAGTCAATGATGGACTACATATGTGCTAATGGAGGTACCATGAGACTCCAGTGAGCTGAGATAGTCCTGCCTCCTAATGATAACAGCTGTCATGATGCCAGAGGGCAATGCATTGCTCCTGCTTGTGGCTGAGGTATAAACAAACCTATTGTACCATTAGTCATATAAAAATGCAAAACATACAATTGTGCACAGCATATAATATTTGATAAATGAGACTAAACAACAGTTGTTGGCTTATATGCTTGCTGTCCTTTTATCATTATTTTAGAGTATATCCTTCTGATAAACAAAAAAGATGACCATAAATCAGCATGTCCTGTTGCTTCGGCAACAGCCTCCCACAGCTTCCGATTAACTGTACCTCTTGATTGTATCAGAGGTCATGATCACCAGTGACCGAGACTGTGTAGGGGTTAGTGCCAGCATTCTGTGACATTCACACAAGGAAATTGCCTCTCACCACATTTCTGAGAGCACAACCCTGTCATTAAGCAGTGTGTGCCTGCATATAAACACATATTCATACATGATCTGCTTATAAAAACATATGCATATGTGGTATGCATAACACAGATGCATATGTGGTCTGAGTATAAACACATGCATATATGGTCTGTGTATAAACACATATCGTACATGGTCTGTGTATAGTCACATATGCATACATGGTCTGTGTATAATCACATATGCATATAAATACATATACATACATGTCTGTGTATATACTCATATGCATAAATGGTCTGCTTACAAAATACATATGCAAACATGATCTGTGTATAAATACATACACATACACAGTCTGCGTATAAACACATATGAATACACAGTCTGCATATAAACACATATGCATACGTGGTCTGTACATGTTGTACTCTACATACATTGTAGTACTCTAGAGAAACATTAGGAACAGGAAATCCTGAGACAGAGAAAAAGAGGTGTCCTGGACAGAGAAGACTTCTTAGCTGACACTGAGGGGGACCTTCAGGAAGTGAGGGGAGGTCACTCTCATGACCAGAAGAGTACACTAGATGGATGGCATGGTCACAGCAAAGGCCAGGAGGTGAGTGCCCCAGCATGTTCAGAAATCAGTACAAAAGCCACAGCAGCTGGAGCAGAGCGCACAGGGAAGACAGCTAGAGAAGAGGTCAGCAAGGTCACCAGAGCCAGAGCAGAGAGGGCATCACAGGATGTCATGGGGGCTGGGTCTCACTTCAGAGATTTGTATTCATTTTAGCGGACCTCCCTTAAAGCTCTCCAGTTCATTCGAGTCTATGAAGTTTGGCCCCAGATCGTTGCACAGGCGCAAATGCTGCCCAGTGAAGAGGCTGAATACTGGATATATTCATGGAGCAATCACTGGGGAATGCATGTGGGTGAAGCAAGTGGCCTGCCTTGCTGATGTGTACCTGGTGGGACTCTGCTCTTGACTCCATTCCCTTCCAAAGGCAGGACTGAGCAATGGGCAGAAAGCAAAGATGGGCTGTTGAGTGAGAATTAAGACGCTGCTGGTTCTGGGTAGATGCTCCCCTAGTCGCCCAAGAGGAAGAACGAGTCTGACCTGAAGCAGAAACTTAAAGAACAAAAACCCCTACTTCTCTAGGGCCTAAGAACACTGATCACAACACCTCCAGCAGAAAGGAGAGTGCTGTAGACAACCAGGCAGACAAAGGTCTGCAGGAGCAAGACAGAAGAGGGATTCCAGGAAGAGAACCATTGCATTCTGAGTATGTGATGAGCTGATTGTGTAATGAGCCTCAGCAAAAATGGGAGACTTGATCATACAGCTTACCCACAATCCTGCACCTCTGGGCTAAGCCTTACAAGGAATGCCTAAGCATTTGGTAGCCTGGCCTGCCAACAGTAGATACAGAAAGACAGAGGAAAGGGGAAGGCTGCCGGGGTGGCAGCTACCAAGGTCTACAAGTCAAACATCTTTCAAATGACATGCAGACCCTGAGAGATCCCTCTGAGAACTGGTTCAGGGGGTTCCTGGGAGCAAGCTGTCATGCTACCAAAAATCAACCAACTGATCGTACTGATTGCAGAGAAAGTGATGGTCCTATGATCTGTGCCACTGTCCAATTCTATTTTGAAGTTGAAGATCCTGGGGTCCACATAGACAGGCCCAGGGCCTGAGTCTTAGGCTCTTCCTAAGAAGTATCTTGAAGCTGCTAGGCCTGTTCTCTGGGTAGAGCCCATTCAAGGCGCATCTTCAGTGATGCAAATCCGGGGGGGATACAGACTTACTCTCCTTCCAGCTAAGACCCAAAGAGACATAAGTCTCACAGGACTCACTCATATCCAACTTTCCACTTACAACAGGACTTCCTAGCAAGGCTGGCCACATGTACCAGCACTTCTCAGATTTCTCTGGGCTCTTTTAGTCCCTGCCCCAGATCCATGCAGTAAGACACAGAAAGGCAAGTTTGAGGCGCCAAATAGGGTGTAATCAGTGCTGTAAACCAACAGTGCCCCTGGACCACACTGGAGAGAGAGAGTCGGCTTTGAACTGCCAACGAGGTCAAATCTCCGTTGGAGAGGGAGTGAGTCGGTACAGCAGCCCCCAAACGCTATGGACACACGTCCCAAGGTGGTGTTGTGTGCTGATCCTTTGCTGCAGTGGCTTCGCCATCAGCCAGCTTCCTAATAAACTGAGAATTATGAGTAATTTCAGGCCACTGGGGTCCCTCAAAAAGCCCTCTCATTTTCCTTGGTGGATAAACGTGAAGGATGGACGGAGCCAGCAGGTGTCATCCCATGAGATCTGTTCGGGGAACCAGGCCGGATGAGGGTTTTCAGATGGAACAGGGCAAAAGCAACTGTTCTGTCTTTAATTGTCAACCCTCTATGGACTGTGAGCAAGGAGAAGACAAAGCAAAGGGGTATTTTCCTGGAAGCTTCCCTTGGCCTACAGGTGCTCCAACAGCCCGAATCACACTCGCAGGCTGACCTCAGTGGTTGTGCAAATCCCTACCCACAGAGATGTGTGAGGGGAATTGGCCACGCTCTGAGTGGGCCACAGGTGAGAGACATTGTGACCTCTGACCATTAGGTAATTTACAGGCTAAGGTGGAGACGCATGTGTGCATTCCTCCAGGGAACGATGCCTCAGAAGGCTTGGGTGGACCTCATCTCCAGGAGATCTCAGGGTTGGCTTCCTTAGACAAACCATCCTGAAGGAGAAGAGGCCAGTGAGTGAAGTGTGTAATTGCCACCTCTACCCACAGTGAGCACTGTGGCAGCTGTCTAGAGCTCAAGACTCGTGGAATAAAAATTGAAACAGCCAAGCAGAGTGTCAGTGTTTACCAAAAGAAAGATGAATTTTGTCTCCTTGCAAGTTGTTTTGCAATAGGCCAGCAAGTCTGAAGCAGCTGGCGACATAGATTCAGAGCCCTATTGTGGAGGAAACCTGGCAAGCAAGCATGCCCTCTGCTCTCTCCCTTTGCTGACCAGGAAGGTGGGGTCCAGGAGGTGTAAGGGACTTGCTGAGAGCCCTGCCGGCACACCCAGACATCTCTGAGCATGCAACTCTGCTCCCCTCCAATCCCTAACTGGCAGCTGCTCTTGCTGTAGGCATTCGGTCCTGTGCCAGCACATACAGAAGCCTCTGTGCAAACTAGGAAATGATGCTCTTCTTATCATGAGGCCCAGAGCAGGTGCACAGATGGATGAGTTGAGTGTGGCTGGATTTTAGCCTCATCCACCCAGCTGGACCAATGTTCCAGTACAAGGGCACAACCTCACAGTGCTGTGTGCAGTCAACCCCCATGCTCCCATTTGGTTTGTTGGTTTTTCTCTTGTACCCTGGCTGCACTATAGGACCATTCCTCCCCACTTTCTCCATCACCAGCATGCCATTGCGTTCACATCCCTTTCCATGCTAGCTGGCCCACTCCTTCCCTTCCTCCACCTCCCCAGACTCATTTCAGCCCAATTGGTTGTCAGCCATTCCCTTCGACCAGGCGCTCTGTGCTCCAGCTCCTTTGGACTGACAGCTTGTACCCTGAAAATGTCTTGAGATATGATTGGCAAGCTACAGCCCATGGATCAAAGGGAGCCTGTGTCTGTTTTTGTAAATAAAGTTTTATTGGCACATGGCCTAGTCTGGTCTTTGACACAGTGCCTGTGACAGCTGTTGGGCTACAGCAGCAGAGCTGACCAGATAGCAAGGCCCACAGAGGAGGAAAAAAATGCTAGCCAAGCTTGTTGACCCAATCCAGCAATCCCAGCTCCTTGAGAAGCTGAGGTGGATCGAAAGTTCAGAGCCAACCTAGGCAATACAGCAAGTCACTAAACTGGTTCAAAATAAGTTTAATTAAATATACCCAGAGATATGGTGCCTGCCTAGCCTGCATTAGTCCCTAGACTCAATCCCCAGTACAAAAAATAAAAATACAATTTAAAAGCTAACATGTTTATCACTATCTAAAGAAATGATTAAGGGACCCATAAGCTCACTGATTTAGTTGATGTCACTAGCCAACAGATGGCAAGAGTCGACTCAAGATCAAGAACATTCCAGATTCCTAAAGGACAAAATAGCCTTTGATATTTTGATACCTTTAGACTTTACCTTCTTTCCAGACTTGAGAAAAAGCACACAGACAAGTCCTCAGAAACTGGATTTGGAAGCTCAAAGCTGCCTTCCCGCAGGGAGCTCCTGAAAGCCCGTGGTCTTGTAGAGACATCTCTGTCCTTGCCTTGGGCCCAATGAGGGACGACATGGCAGTCACCCTCCCATAGGTGCTGACCTTCCCAGCGGCTCAGCCCTGTGTCTAATCGATGCTTCCTGTTCTCAGTTCTGAGCTGCTGCACTTGTCCTGGCAGCATGTCCTCTGCCTTCACACTTGGAGAAGGCACAACCAATCAAAGGACTCCAGAGAGCATGACATTTAGACGCTCTGCAGCCACTGTCCCTGGTGACTCTCAGATCAGCTCAACTGTAATTTACAAATAATACAAGCATGTCTGCTCTCTGATGCCCCCACTCTCTCTGCCCTCCCAACTCTGCTTGGCAGGGTTTCTAAGAACAGCACCCCGGAGTGGAGTGACAATCGTACCCTGTCTGTCCCAGGGAATTCAGTAAATCCTCTTAGGATGTAGAAGGAAGAGAGGGGAGAAGCTCAAAGGTGACCCGAAGCAGACGACCCTGGGCATCAAGGCAGGCACTGAGGGAATCAGAGAGTATATTGACCCCTGGGTGAGAGAGTGTATGGCTTAGTGGGCACCATATGCCACACACACAGAATAGCCCACGTATTCCTGACCATTCCTAGGAAGCCAGCTTGCTGTCATCATTTCCTATATGAGACAATTCAAGGGTACTGGACATGAAATCCTAGTTGGTCAGGGCATATTTAGAACTCAAACCACATCACTTTGAGTCCCAAATTCAGCCTCTCTCCTCTTAAACATCAGGCCCCCAAGGGAAGAACAATCTGAGGTCAGTAAACTAAGATTCCAGATGGTCACTTTCCTAAAGGGTCCATCTTCCCACAAAATCCGTTTCCCAACAAAACCATTAATCTACTCCAGGAAATTTGAGATGGTGATGCTGCTCTGGATTGCCCAGTTCCATCCTCCCCGACCACCAGCAAGGCCTCTAGCCAAAGTCCTTTGTCACTGAGTAGCACCCCCCCTTCCCCTTGTCTTCTCTTTCACACACAACACACTTGATTTTATGAAACTGTCTGTAGAATTCCATCCCCACTGCCCTGCTGGCTCCTTAGGGTACACTCAGCCCTCTTTCTGACAGTGGTCTGGTACCCTTAGCCATACAAATGATGAGGATGTTGAAGGGGAGAGAAGGATGCAGCAACAAGCTCAGGGAAGTGACTGTCCCTACCTGGGCAGCTATGGGCCAGCACAATAGGTCATCTATACATCAGTTCAATTCAAACTGGCTGCCTGGTTGGAGGAATACTTCTGGTACTAGCCACTGAATTTGAGTCTGAGACCTACCACTCACCTTCTTCAATATCTGAGATAGATTGGAACATCTTTATTTCAGTGTCTGCAATAGGAACATGGCATCAACCCACCTGAGTCTCAATGGATGGAGGGTTGATTTTACACAAGTTCAAAACAGCATCTTGCACAGGGACACATGAGCATTTGTAATATCTTAGATGTGCACATTTCAAAACATCCTTACTGTTTCCGGTTTTGTTTTCAATGATCCTATTATGATCCCTTCAAAACGCAGGATTGTCTTTTTCTGCCATGGGCAGGTACAGCAAAAAAAAACCCTACTTTACACTAAAAATGGGATGCGGTAAATGACATTCTCAGGAGTTGATGCTCTGCATCATTTGTGCTCTGTTAGGTATTTGCGTGTATGTGTACACATGTGTGTGGTGTATGTGTGTTTACATGGGCATGTGGGTACATGTACCTGTGTATACATGTGTATGGAGGCATGTGGTGTCTTCCTTGATCACATTCCACCTTACCTTATGAGACAGAGTCTCTCTCTAAACCAGGCACTCGCTGATTGGCCAAACTGGCTGGCCAGCAAGCTTCAGGGATCCAACTACCTTCCGAACCTCAACTATGTGCTATAAATTCACATCACGACACACAGGGTGCTGGGGATCTGAACTTGGGTCCTTATGTATGTAATGGCAGGCATGGTGGCCATTAGAGCAATGCTCCATCTGCCCAGCCCCTTGCTAATGTCTTTGAGAAGACCTCCAAGCCCTTTCTGTTTACTTACCTGTTTTAATATAGAAGATACTCAAGGTTATATGGCTGGGTTTTCAGATCAATCCATCCCTCAGCAAACTGGATATGCGGGCCTTGTCCAGAATATCAGAGGAGTGCCTCAAGGAGCAATAGACACACTGGTGAGGAAAACCAAGCTGACTGCTTAGCACCAGCCTGGGAGTTGGTTTCTGTCCACCTCTGACCATCTCTGTGCCTTTACCCTCTCCCTCGGAGCTCATTTCGAATTGAGAAGGATGCCTCAAACGCTTGTCTAATATCACTTCACAGGTGAGGCTCCCAAGGTTGAACAAGATGACCAGATTTCCCCTCTGTGACCAAAAGGCAGCTTTTCACTATTTAGATTTACTACAAAGAATGGCCTATCTTATTTGTCACTTTTGATTCCAAATTACTTTTCCTTAAAAGTTTAATCGTTTTTAGAAAGTGAACATCAACCCCCATGGAGACCCATAACAGTGGAAAACAGGCCATGAGTAGACTCACCTGTATTAACATGGAGTGTGTGGTTTTAGCCCCAGGCATCCTAACCCACTTGATAGGGACTGCTTGACTTAAATCTACTCCGCAAATTAGAAAAGTGTGGGCCAAGAATTTCTCCAGCCAGCACGTAAGCCTGAAACTTTGCTCTTCCAAGAGCAAAGGAAAGTCTGTCTCATTTGGGCATTTGGCAGTCCATGACTAGAGACCAAGGTATACATGCATACATACACACATGTCCACACGTGAAGAAGCAACTTTGGAGCAAAGTCAACCTACAGCAAGAGGTGAGTCAAACCACGAGCTCCTGGAATCAGCAGGCATCTCAGTGACTGGGATATCCTTAGCAAGAGCCTAGGGCAGACACAAGGGTCCATCCTGGCCTACTGGTATCAGAAGGGTCCTTTGGACACATCCAGGCCTAAGGATAACATGCAGAGCTTGATTTCTGGAAACAACAGTAAAATCAGGCTCAAGCCCATCCCTGGGAAACCTGCTCTATTCTTCCTTGCAAAATGCAGGGCTTGAGGACTCGGGAACTAAGACAATGCCACCGTGACTAGTCTCAACATAAGGCAGAGACCTGGCTCTGAAGATGAGCCCAGTTCAGAGTGAGACCAGCAGCACTGCTCTCGCGAGGTCCAGAGCACGGGCCTCCTTAGACCCCCCACTGCGGGCTTCTGCAGACCTTCTTCCTGGCCTGCTATACCTGCCGCAAGAAAGGAGGCCTGCAGAGCAAGAGCCAACAGGAATTTGACGTCCAGACTCTTATCTGAGCATAACCGCCCATGACAGATGTTCCCAGCAAGTAGAAAAGCACTGAGGTGTGCCTTCAGACTTGCCAAGGTCTTGGAATAGTGAACAAGAGCTATTGTAGCCTGGCACATGGACATCTTCCCTGGATGAGGAATGTTCAGGAGCCAGTGGCTAAGGGAGCTAATGTCATTATGTCTGATGACTAAGGTAAGCACACAGGTTATCAAATAACTGCAAAGTAACTGAAAATTGCTCTCTGTGGGTCCCCTCAGCCTGCTCCTGGTCCTACTGTTTCTTTGCCTTTGTCTGTCCCCAGCCTCCATCTCAAGGTCTAGGCCCCAATGTTCCTTAAATGTTCTATACTTTTTGCTCCAGCCTTCTTTGGATCCCCTTCTGATTCTGTGAATCCCCACCTCCCAGAACCTTCCAGGAAATCCCTTCCAAACCTATGGAGTCTTTGCTGATTACAAGAACAATGTATTCTCAAGCGGCCAGCTCAGTAAGGCCGAGGTGGCTGGGAAGAGGGCTGGCTGGCTCACTGTCCTTCCTCCAGGCTGAAGCTGGAGCATAGCATGTCAATGTCACCATTGTGAACAGATGTTACTAACAT